>OX418219.1:71619613-71785216 GCA_948455865.1 Conomelus anceps
TGAACAGATACCTGCTACAGCTCACAGCTATCACCTCCCAGTACCAGAGTGAACTTAGTGCAATCCTGACTACGTCAAGTACATAGAAATTCATTCTATTCTAATAAAAGTAAAAGAGTGAAGACATATTGGGCACAGAAGAAACGTTTCCGAAAATGATCTTACCAATTTCGACTAGATTTGCTCCAATGAGGGCTTATAAAAAAAAGTAAAAGAGAGACATCTACCTGTAGTTGAAACATACCTTACTAGTGAGACAGCTCTTGAAGTCGCTCTTCATGTCGGTGACAGCAACTTTGTCCTGGGGCCGTTTTGGTCCAGACACGCAGGAGACGACTGTACTCAAATCCAGAGTGACCACTTCTGAGAAAACCGGGTCTTGGCTTTCATCGGAAAAGTCGCGCAGCATTTTCGTTGCTTTCAAATAGTTTTCCACGCACTGGATCTTGATCTCCGACCTGTCTGTAAGAACGATTTGAATTTTAATATGATTTTAAATGGGGGGGGGGGGGGGGGTATTTATTGTAGTTGAAAATGTGGCTGTTTCACATGGGAAAGGGACAATTGAATCTATTATTTCAAAAGTTGAGTTTTGAAGAAACTAAGATGATGTACGAGTATGAAGATTTTCTTTTTAATTCACACATGATGGGTTTCTGCAATTTAATTTTAATATGATTTTAAATGGGGGGGTTTATGTATTGTAGTTGAAAATGTGGTTGTTTCACATGGAAAAGGGACAGTTGAATCTATAATTTCAAAAGTTGAGTTTTGAGCAAAAATGATGTACGAGAATGAAGATTTTTTAAAATTCGCACTTGATGGGTTTCTGCAATAAACATCGATATTTTACAGTTGACATTTTAAAAGATACTAAAGAGTAAAAATACTAAAACTCTTGCAAGAGAAAGTATAATGTAACATTTATTTAACACGGTTGCTGCAGTGTTGCCAAGCGTCTCAGCAAAAATTCTCAACTGTTGATAGCAGATGGCCGTCAAGAGGCCTCACTTGTGAGGTTTTTGCGATAAACACAATATTCTCCTGTTGTTTGAACAGCATTATAGCAATGAATCTTGATGGTTTTCTGCACCAAACGATGCATCTATGTACAATAAACAAAATTCCAAAGCTAGCTCATTTCTTGTTTTTTTTTTGCACTTTATGAGTTTCTGAAATAATCGATTCAATTGTACAATTACCAGAATAAACCACTTGTGAATAATCTTGATCTCCGATCTGTCTATAAAAATATTTGAATTTAAATGCATATTTATATTCTAATTCAATTTAAAGTGCAGTTGATGGAGGTAATTGTTGATAGAGATATGGTAGTTTCCCACGAGATGGAGAACCTACTGAACAGTTTATGGGAATCAAGCACATATGAATATTGTGGATTAATATCAAGTTTGGAATTGTCTAACTACTGAATTCATTTGTCACAGTACCATGGATTCACAGTTTATTTGCTGCATTCTCAGCTGTACTGTAGCTGAAGGCTAGGTTTATAATAGGTGTTGAAATTGTTGACAAATTGATTCTAGCGGAGGATTAAAATTGTCTTGGGGAAACTAATTAATAATAATAATAATAATGATGTTGAAGATCCATCTTGTTTCCACTAATATGTAATCTAAACTTAAAAAAAACCACTTTTAAATGGAAATTAACTCACGTTATGGCGTGACGGCCGTTTCGCCATAACGTGAGTTAATTTCCATTTAAAAGTGTTTTTTTTCAAGTTTATATTACATATTAGTGGAAACAAGATGGATCTTCAACATCAAAATAAAATGAAAACAAAATACTGCCACACAACAAATAGAAGGATAGTAAGAATTACCTGGAAAAAGAATAAATTAAACTAAAAGGATCGATAAATATATACTATGTTACACCAGAATATTTCTCTTTCAGACGTTTTATTCATGGTGAATAAGCTCTACAACATCTCTTCTAACACACCAAATTACGTATAAATATTGTGAATAGAAAAACGTCAAGCACATATAGATATTTGGAATAGAACAAAATTAAGCATATACTATTATTGTGAAATAAAATAATGGATACTTCTTCTTTTTAAATAATGGATAAGACTTCTTTTTTTTTAGGATGAAGCCCACATAGGTCTGAGACCTGTGCGTGGGTAATGAGTTGGATGATGGTGATTTATGAGTTGGACCTACAGTTTTAGGTGGGTTCCGAACCACCGGGAAGTGATTTTCAGCAGAGAAGTGTCTTTTTTGCTGGCCAATCTAATACAAACAGGTCTTGTTACGACCACTTTTGCTAGAAAAACCCCGAGATACTATAGTTTCGAGCGTCACGTCATTCTCAATCAAACTGGGTGAGTTGCAAGGGGCGATAACTTTCTAAAATTCAATTTCTCCTATTCATTGTACCTTCTACGAAAAGGCTAGTTAACTCTCTATAGAACGACAGTAGAGATAACTCAGTTTGATGCAGATCGAGAATGACTCGACAATTGAATCTGTACTATCTCGGGTTTTTTTTTAGAAAAAGTGTGGCTGTAATATCAAGTCTTATTCATATGCATATCTACCACCAATACAAAGAAGAATGAAAATATAGTCAGTTTTGTAAAATACAAATGATCTTCTGTATTAAGAAATCCATTATTCAGGAAAAATGATCGGATCATATAAGCTACGGATAACGAATTTTCAAAACAGATTATCCATTGACAAATTATCACTCTATGACTACTAAATTAGTGAGAAATGAATTATTTCTTTCCTGCCAGATAAATGAGAATAGCTATTTATAATACCTAACCTAACCCAACCTGACTATGACATGCTATTGAGAAAGAAAATAAATAAATGATAAACAAGTGAACAGGAACAAATTAATCGATGATTGTCCTCAGAAATAAGTACACCAAACATAAAATACATCCTGATGCAGTACTGTATTCATATATTTGTTCGTCTTATTGTTATTCTATCAAAGATCTAGTTTCTTCATTAATTAACAGCAACTATTTGAAACTGATATTCACGGCAAATAGAATAGATCAGATAATGTTTAAATAATATTTAATAGAGAAATAACTAAGGTAAGCATGTTACTATAAAAACGGCTACTCTAGTCCATTCTAAATCTTTGCTGCCATCAATTTATTCAACATTAGATATTCTGCACCACTTGTTACTGAATAATAATGGCCTACTTGAAGTTGTCATAACCACATTTTATTCTATAAACTTTAAATTTATTCATTCAACGTTAAATTTATTCATTCAACGTTAAATTTATTCATTCAACGTTAAATTTATTCATTCAACATTAAATTTATTCATTCAACGTTAAATTTATTCATTCAACGTTAAATTTATTCATTCAACGTTAAATTTATTCATTCGACGTTAAATTTATTCATTCAACGTTAAATTTATTCATTCAACATTAAATTTATTCATTCAACGTTAAATTTATTCATTCAACGTTAAATTTATTCATTCAACGTTAAATTTATTCATTCAACGTTAAATTTATTCATTCAACGTTAAATTTATTCATTCAACATTAAATTTATTCATTCAACGTTAAATTTATTCATTCAACGTTAAATTTATTCATTCAACTATACCCATGAGCAAACGTCATTTTGAAAAAGAGACTAGTAGAGACTAGCCGTAGCAGGTATCTGTTCAATCAGATAGAGATAAGCTGCGTTCTCGTAGGTCCTGTTCGTAACGGTGACCGATTGGATTCGCCAGCAAAAAATACTTTTCTCTGCTGTAAAATCACTTCCCCGTGTTTCGGAAACCACCTAAAACTGTAGGTCCAACTCATAAATCACCATCGTCCAACTCATTACCCACGCACACGCGCACATTCAAAAGTGTTTTTTAAGTTTATAATACATATTAGTGGAAACAAGATTCAACATCACAAAAATAGATCTTAACAAAAATTCATAAACATCTTCAATAGACTGAATACTTTTAACAAATAATTTACCTAATCTCATCTTCTTTGTTCTTACGATTGTGATATTCTGGTAAATAAGGTATTAATTTTCTATATTCTTTGCTGAAATCATGCCAAACACCTTTAAGATATTGCTATTTGATATTCTTTGTTGAAATCAAGCCAAAGATCTTCGTAACTGCGGTAATTGACATTTGCATTAAATATCTAACGGAAATCGATGAATGCCATTACACAAAAATATTCAGTCAATGTCGGGCATCAAACCACGGATCTGCCAATTGCCGGTCCGACGTCTTAGACATTGACAACTGCATTAAAATATCAACGAATGAAACAACACAATTATATTTAGTCAATCCCGGGAATCGTACCACTGATCTTTCAGTTGCCGGTCGTGTTTTTGTAATAAAATTGGTGTGTCATTTAGTTATTCATTCACTAATCTACTCCCTTCTCCAAGTTCTATTTTTTGTTGCCTCTTGAATTTTGCATTTTCTACTCGTAGCACATATTTTGTTTTGTTCAAATTATGTTTATTTTTTATTTTATTTTTTTTGGGGATGAAGCCCACATAGGTCTGAGACCTGTGCGTTGGTGATGAGTTGGACCTACAGTTTTCGGTGGGTTCCGAACCACCGGGAAGTGATTTTACAGCAGAGAACAGTGTCTTTTTTGCTGGCCAATCCAATCGGTCACCGTTACAAACAGGACCTACGAGAACGCAGCTTATCTATCTGATTGAACAGATACCTGCTACGGCTCGCGGCTATCATTTCCCATAAGTTCCAATACTAGTTTAAATGGTCAAAAGTATTTCAACCAATTCAATACAACTAACTTGGTTTCATCATAATACAGGCCTACTGTTTAATAACGGTACTTTCGTGTTTTTCTCGGTTGACCGTGACTGCATTTCAGTGATCTTCAAATATTTTAATCCTAGCCTATTAGAGTATTGTTCTTGTTTGTTGCTTTCCATGTTTTCACGGGTCTTGGTTCTTGATTTTGTTACTTATTTTCGCTTGCTGCACCTTCCAACAGTAAGCGTAACTTATTATGCCTTTCAGCCAATCATAGACCTTCAATGAAAGTCAGCCTATCAGATGCACTTTCTCCCTCAGCCAATAGGTATCATTCTGTGTTTGGTATAATATTAAGCTACTCTGTACTTTTGTTTTAGTTTGTTTGATATTGATAACGGTGTAACAACCGAAACTAGTATCTCACTTTTTTCAATAAAAATGTGGTTGTGACAACTTCAATTCTTATTATTCATTATTGATATCTTCCACATTATCTATCACCTTTGCTACTACAAAGAAAGATCATCACTTGTTTCCTTGTTCTTCCAAATTTCAAATCAAAGAAATCTTCTATTTTGAAAAAACTAAGATCGCATCAGCTGTATGAAAACTTCTAGTCAGATTGAACTCTCAGCTGCAATGAAATCAGACCATTCTAGCCGTTAGTAATCACTTATAAAATATTACAAATAGTATTAAAAACTGCAGACAATTCTCAACAAAACATTTAAATCTTGGAACAGTTACAAAGAGCCAAGTGAACAAAAAGCCTACGATGAGTGACAGTGGGAAATTACCTACAACTGAATTCGAAGTAACCTTTCTTGATACAAAATCTTGCTCAACTCTAAGCCACGGTTTTATAAAACGCGGATTTGGACTGAATGAACAACATATAAACTGGATTTGCTTTTGAAATGTAGTTTAGAATAAAATAATTTGCTAATATACTCGATTAATTAATTATACATAATCTGCTAATATATATATTTATATATAGTAGGTAAAAAACTATTCCTATACTAGTTTAAATAATCAAATTCATTTCAATCAATTAATAAATAATAATAATAAAGTTTATTCTCAAGATACAAAATTACAATACAACTTACAATACAAAATTACAATTCAATACAACTAACTTGGTTTCATCATCTCACTGGCCTACATTTTAATAGCTTTCATCTTAAAAACTTAAAAAATACTTTTAAGTGGAAATTATGACTCACGTTATGGCGTGACACGGCCGTTTCACTGTTGTTAAGAGCATCGTCAGACGACCAACAGTACACTGATTTAAGGTCAGAAAGTCTTTTATCTTCCTTGCATATTGCTTAATACATAATGCATATTTGCATATTGAATAATGCATAATCTGGTTTCAATAATAAGTTGGAGCTGGAACTTTGCCAATTTTCAACAACGCGCCATCTGTTCTATCCAGCGAGAAGGTGATGGTAACCTACAACACTACAGCAGTGGCCGCACGCTCCAGATGAAAAGCGTGTTTCTACTTTTGTAGTGTTAATAGGTTATCAGTTTGATTTCTCTCTAGAATCAAGATAGCATGTTGTTGAAAATTATAGTTCTAACTTATTCAAAACAGATTATTTATAATACTATATGTATGAATATAATAGCAGATTACGTATAATTAATCGAATATCTTACCAAATTATATTATTATAAAATAAATTTCGAAAGCAAATCCAGTTGATATATTGTAGTGTACCCTGTCCGCTGTCCATTCAGTCCAAATCCGCGTTCTAGGAAACCGACGTTTATTGTATGTTCTTATAACAATTCATACACTTTAAAATATTAACATCGATGTTTTTTCATGAGTTTAAGATGAATAAATTTATTTGTATATCCTAACTCACAGTTATCAAGGTTCAAGTTGCAATTCGTATAAAACCCTTAAATATTGATAGATAGGTAATATATTTTTCCTAACCCGAAAAGTGCCTGTTTTTGCAACAACTGTAGCACGCAAAATAGTCTATTTCTGCACCAGTGCGGGAAAGTAAATTCCAGTGCGGGAATAGTATATTACGTTACAAGTGCGGGAAATGGTGTTTACCGTATGAGTATGATGAGTTAACGCACGAGACGAAGTCGAGTGCGGTATTATCATACGAATACGGTAAACATTTTCCCGGACGAGTTATGTACGATATTTTTCGTCATACTAGTCTAAAATATAAAAAAAAAGATAAACTTTGAGCTACTACAGCAAGCATCATCAAACATAACCTCAAAATCAATCACAGCAGTAGAATACTAAAAATACTTCTGAGATCAGCTGTTTTCCAGCTAGAATGCGGTAAAATCCATTACCGCACTGAAAAAGGATGCGGTAATGAAAATCAGCTGTTTTTTCTGTAAACATCCGTTTACCGGCTCGATTCAATGCTCGGTAAAGTGGTGAATATGTACAAGTATGACGAAAAGTACTTTTCCGCACACCAGATTTGCAACCAAACAACACAAAATAGTGTGCATGTAATACACAGGTTCAATATTCTGCATTCAAAAATCGGTTGGCTATCCTGGTTCAGCTATAAAAAAACATTCATCTGCAGTTGTTGAAATCGATTTGATTCGAACATAGTTTATGTGAGGAATTGTCAGGTTATGTATGTCCTCTTTAAATTACTTTATACATTACTGCGGGAAAAATTTAATGTGTAAATCGAGCGCAAAGTATTGTTTCTGCACTCGAGCAACTTTCGGTGCAGAAATACCCCACTTTTCGCTATAGTTACACAAATAGCTATTCGCCACAACTGACTTCCTATCATTCAATCATATAACGAACATAATTGTATACAAATGACAGTTTTTGATAGATTTTTAGACACTAATGCCCGGTTTCTGAGTTGTTCATTAAGTTTAATGGATCATTAACTCAGCTGGAGCAATGGGTTAACAATGATGATACATTAAACTTGATGAACAACTCAGAAACCGGGCATATGACCCGTATTTATCAATTTAAATTAAACAGTGAAGTATACATCTCTTGATAACAAACATCGCACTCATACTAAGGAATGGTGTATTGGAGCAGCTTGGGTGCTCCACGGTACAAGCACTCTTACTTGTTAACTAATTCTTCATCTAAAAAATCACCTAGTTACTTGAACACTTACTTGTTTGTCGCAAGTACTCCAGGCTGTTCTTGTCGACCGGGAAAAAGCCAATGGTGGCTCCATATTCCGGACACATGTTACTAATTGTGGCTCTGTCAGCTATTGACAATTCGGCTACTCCGGGTCCAAAAAATTCCACAAACTTTCCCACCACGCCCAACTGCCTCAGATGCTGTGAAAAAATTAATTAGTTGCACATTATTCTGCCGGTGGTTCAAAATCCACCTAAAATAGTAGGTTCGGTGGTTCGGAACCCACCTAAAATAGTAGGTCCGCTATGTTCCCCATAATGTGATTCAAACGGCGAGGTGGACCTACACAATAAGAGTCTTCCCATCAATGAAAGCCATACGCTTATTATTATTTAGCTGCACTTCAAGGAGCATTATGTCTTAGTGCATCACGGTACATCAAAGTCTATTCATGGAACATCAATAGTTTATTAATTTACTTAGCATCAATAGTAATCACAATCATTTTCTAGAATAGGAAAACTTAATTTTTCATTAAAACCACTATCGGATAAATTATATTTGTATATTGTGATCATCAAGTCGCACATGTGTAAATAAACTTATCTTATTTATTTTTTCGGAGAATGAAGACCACATAGGTCTGAGACCTTTGCGTGGGTAATGAATTGGATGATTGATGAGTTGGGCCTACAGTTGTAGGTGGGTTCCGAACCACCGGGAAGTGATTTTACAGCAGAGAACAGTCTTTTTTGCTGGCGAATCCAATTGGTCACCCTTACATGGAGCGCCCATGAGTTTCGTAACTTATCTCTGATTGAACAGATACCTACTACGGCACGCAGCTCGTTTCATTGAATTACTAAATAGGAAGTATAATGGCTTCCTCAAGATAGCATCCCAATTTAATACTGACAACAAATCTAGACATCATTGAAATGGATACTGGCTACATAAAGTCTACAGTATTGTTGAGCTTACTGCTCTGTTAAGTCGTTTCTCAAGAGCAGAAAACCAAGCATGAAATTCATTCACACTAGAAAAGGGGCCGTATCATTCAGGACTAAAGTTTTTCAAATGTCTTCCTGAACATATTAAGTCCTGTGGTAGTCATAAATTATTTGAATCTATGATGAACAAAACACTAGTGGACGTACTGTAGTAGTCATATAACATGGCAGCATGTAGCAGATGGGACATGCTACATCTGAACCCAACATACTGCTGCCAAGTTATATGAAAGCTACAGTATGTCCTTATACTATAGAAGAATGCTGTAATGCTTTTATTTTACTCAAATGACATGTTGCACGCCACCTGAGCTCTGCTCAAACTTGTGGCTCTACGTAACTAATAAATCTAGCTATCTATTCATTTAGTAATGAGAAACGCAACCATTTTGAGCATTGTTGTAAAAGAAATTCATGCAATTCGTGTATATTGTACTAATTAATGTTTGTGAATAATTTGGTTCCTTTTTCACCATTCGATTACTTTTTGATGCGCGTAACTTACTGATCACTCTGTAGTAAAGAGCAAAGAACGGCAATGTCAATTAGGATGAAGGTTTTTGGACTGAGAAACAAGAAATTCGCCAGCAACAGAGCAATGAGGTAATGAAATGAAGACCTGAAATAGGTTGTACTCGTGGTCCTCAATTGACTGAAATTCTTGAGAATCAATTAAGATGAACGCCTTCTTCAATCAATTAAAGTAAAAGACCATAGTTGTTTTGACATACATACTGTATTGGGCCATTTCTTCTTTATATTAATGATTATTAGTTTTAAAATTCCATACAGACATTTATACATACATTTCCAGACTTCTGTCTTTGTGGGGAATATTCACAGTATGTTTTGGAAATCTATATTGTACATGTGTATGGAAATCTATATTGTATATTGTACATGTGTATGGAAATCTATATTGTATATTGTACATGTGTATGGAAATCTATATTGTATATGTGTATTTTGTGAATAAAACTTATTTGAATTTGAATACATTGTGTAGGGTGAGCACCCACTCCTTAATGTATTTTAAAATAATTAAGAAACTGCGGAATACAAGTTTCGCGGTTTACAATCCCTTTTTAAACCATAAATGAGCATTCATGTTCATGGCGGGCCGCTTAGCGCAGTTGGTTGGGGCGTCGCAACTTCACCTTGCTGTCGTTTAAGCGGTCATGGGTTCGAATCCCGCTCCTCTGTCTGGCATCTATGTGTTATCATTCACCTCATTACCTACGCACAAGTCTCGGACTCATGTAGACATCATCAGCAAAAAAATAAAAATAAATGTTCACAGATTGAGACATCGAAATGTTATCATTCTGCTCTCACCTTCAAGCAGTTATTGCTTAAAGTTTTTAATTTGCTTTCACCATCCAGCAACAAAAACCTCTTAGAATCACTCTCGCTGAAAAATCTGAGTTGAAAACACTGTTGTAAAGAATTGAATGATAGTGACACAATATCGTTCTAGTGGTTAGTGAGAGGATACCCATTTACCTCTTGTATAAAAATTAAATATCTAGTGGTTAGTGAGAGGATACCCATTTACCTCCTGTATAAAAATTAAACATCATTGTATATAAAAATCCTAACTTTATAAAAAATTAAAAAAACTGAACAAGAACAGCATCTACCTTTGTAATAGTAAGTACAAGGTCGGTTGATGTTACATACTGATTGAGTTTGCCCACGATTTTGTAGCCAACTACTTCAGGTAGAAGCATGGTTATAGCTTGACCAAGCATCACTGCCTCCGCTTCAATTCCTATAAGAGAAAAAACAAAATAAAATTTTGTTCTTTAAATATAAAATAATATTTTTAATTTTATAAAATAAAATTTTTGTTCAAAATTAAAATTTCTTTCTGAGGTGATGCTATATTTCTGAAAACTTTTTGAAAAGAAGAACTATCTTGAAGTGGTAGTTACTTTAATCATATTATTTTTAATGAACGAATAATGAATTTATTTTCTTTAAAAAAAATGTTGAAAACATTTGAAACGCTTGGAAATTACACTGACCACGCATACCAACCAGCAAGGTTAATAGATAAATCCCCTGTCGGATTTAGAAAGAACTAACGACTGTTCAACCTCTTATCTATTAACCTTGACCAACCAGCACGTGTGCCAGTACTACAAGAAAATCACTAATATAACAAAGTCTAGTCTCTTCAGCTATTCAAGATTTATATTACAGGTAATGCCTGCAGAGTTGCAAAAATATAAGTAAACATCTTTATAGCTCCTTTTTTGTCCTACTCAAATTACACAATTATAGAACTCATTATAAATTATAACAATTATAAATACATCATTTTGAATTTTTGTTATTTAACTATACGCGATAAGGTTCTTGAAGTATTATTATTATCATTATCATCATCATCGCCTTAATCCATTTCTAATAAGACAAGGTTCGAGAAGGTTTTTGAAGTATTATTATTATTATCATTCATCATCATAAACATCACCTTAATACGTTACTGATAAGCCAAGTGTCAGTTATTTAAAAAAAAAAAACGATTTTTGTAGTGTACAAGAAATCCTTTCACATCCAAATTATTGAGCCTCACCTCAATTACTTGATATAGTAATTAAATAGTGTATAAGATTGGTAATATTGTTTGGTGACTAAAGTATAAGATTGGTAATGTTGTATGTATATAATTGTTGACTTGTCTTATACTTATACTTATACTTGTCTTATGAATCTGTTACTCTTTAATTATTTTTTATCTGTGGTCAATATTAAGTTATAAGATTCATCATGAATTGTGTATGTTTGTTGTTTTGTATATTGTTCTTTAATCTGTCATTTATTCATAATATGGTCAATTGTATAATTATGTACAGTACCTTACTGCTAATGTCGAACTCATTCTCCACACTCAGACTTCTGTCTTTGTGGGGAATATTCACTGTGAAATTATTCATTTATTTCATGTATTCAAGATGTGAGTGAATAAAGATTTGATTTGATACTCTTTAACCGGAGTCTCAAAGACTAACGGCCAGTTGTACGAAAGAAAATTAAATTTGAACACCATTTGACGTCATATTACGGAGCTGAATAGGGAAGTCGTTGCACTGGCTCCATCAAATGACGTCATCTTACGGTGGTCAAATTCAATTTTCTTTCGTGCAACTGGCCGTTAATCTACAAAAAATCTGAAATAGTGTTTTCGAAAACAAAAACAACTTGATCGGAGTCTCACAGACGTAATCGACAAAAAACAAAAATACAGAGTGAACGATCGTCCCATATGAGTGAACTAATTAAAAGTAGCACTTCTAAGTTCAATTTATTATTATTATTAGACGTAAAACTCCCAAAGTGGAAGACGCTGAGTAAAGATGGTTCATTTTTTGGACTTGTTCTTCTTGTTTGCCCACCAGCTTTTCATTTTTGTGTTAATTCAGCTTTTCTCTCTTCAGTCCATTTTGTTCCAACTCTTGGAAGTTTTGTATCTGGTATAACTTCCCATTTTATTCTGAAGTGTTTTCTATTGTAAATTTCTTTGTTAGTTATTTTGGCCAGTACTAATTCTTGTTTAACATTTTGTATCCATTCTCCTCCATTGACAAGTGACGCTACATAGTTTACAATTCCTTTTGTTAGTCTTGTCTGGAAGTCTCATGATGTGTCCATAACATTTAAGGCGTCTTTTCCTCATATCTGTCTCTATATTAAAATATTCTTCAACTTTAGACGTTCTCTGTAATCTATATCCGTTTTCGGTACGCCTTGGTCCAAGGATTTTTCCAACTATATTTTTTCTTCCTTCTTTAGATTTTCCATATCCATATTCCTGTTCAGGGACAGGGTCTAGCTGGCATATAAAATTGCTGGTTCTATAACTGTATTGTAATGTCTAACTTTTGTATGAAGAGATTGTATGAAACAATTTTAATTATAGATATATTGGACCATCTAGGCCTTTATGAACTTTCTGTATTCTTTTTTGTTGTGAATATTTTTCCGAGATAACTTCTCCTAGATATTTTAAGTTCTATTTATTGTACTAAATGTGAAATATACTTTGTCTATATAATATTTATCATATACTGACCTCCGACCCCCCATCCGACAATGCCAAGTCCGTTGATCATGGTGGTGTGCGAGTCGGTGCCGACTACCGAGTCTGGATAGAGCACGTCGCCATCAGTGAACACAACTCGAGCCAAGTATTCGAGGTTCACTTGGTGCACAATGCCCGACCCCGGAGGAACAATCAACATGTTCCTGAATGCTTTCGTGCCCCACTAGAACACATTAAGCACCCATAGGTTAGAATTATTAATAAAAATTAAAAAAAAAATTTTTTTTTCAAATTACAAAACATAATAATTTCAAGCTTGTATGAAAGAAAATTCTACGTCACCCCTGAGAACACTCCTGAAAAAAACTGCTCAAGGTAGATCGCAAGTGCGTTTATGGTGCAAGCAAGCACGTTCGTATAATCTTATGGAAACAAAGAATGAAAAAAGACAAATTATTTATGAGTAATAAGACGAAGTTGTCACAACCACATTTATTAAAAATAGCGAGATACTAGTTTCGGTTGTTTTACCATTATCAATCTCAAACAAACTGTGTTTGTTTAGAGTTTGTTTGAGTGAATGAATGAAAAAGACAATATTTATTAATGAATAATAAGACGAAGTTGTCACAACCATATTTATTAAAAATAGCGAGATACTAGTTTCGGTTGTTTTACCATTATCAATCTCAAACAAACTGTGTTTGTTTAGAGTTTGTTTGAGTGAATGAATGAAAAAGACAATTTATTAATGAATAATAAGACGAAGTTGTCACAACCACATTTATTAAAAATAGCAAGATACTAGTTTCGGTTGTTTTACCATTATCAATCTCAAACAAACTGTTTTTATTTAGAGTTCGTTTAAGACTGATAATGGTATAACAACCTAAACTAGTATCTCGCTATTTTTAATAAATGTGGTTGTGACACTTTCGTCTTATTATTCATTAATAAATTGTCTTTTTCATTAATTGTTTCCATAGATTATTCGAAAGTGCTTGCTTGCACCTTTTAGCACATGCAAAGTTGTCACAAGCACATTTATTAAAAATAGTGAGATACTAGTTTCGGTTGTTATACTATTATCAATCTCAAACAACCTGTGTTTTTTTTAGAGTTTGTTTGAGATTGATAATGGTATAACAACCAAAACTAGTATCTCACTATTTTTAATAGATGTGGTTGTGACAACTTCGTCTAATTATAAATTACGGATATCTTGCACAATATCAGCTCCACCACTACAAATAATGGAAAAGTTATTAGGCGATGTGGAAGAGAAAATGAAAAAAAAACCAGAATGGTTTTGGGAAGTGATAGCCGCGAGCCGTAGCAGGTATCTGTTCAATCAGATAGAGATAAGCTGCGTTCTCCTGGGTCCTGTTTGTAAGGGTGACCGATTAGATTGGCCAGCAAAAAAGACACTGTTCTCTGCTGTAAAATCACTTCCTCACTTCCCGGTGGTTCGGAACCCACCTTAAACTGTAGGTCCAACTCATCAATCACCATCATCCAACTCATTACCCACGCTCAGGTCTCAGACCTATGTGGGCTTCATCCTCAAAAAAAAAAATAAAAAATAAACATAATTTGAACAAAACAAAATATGTGCTACGAGTAGAAAATAGTCAAAATGCAAAATTCAAGAGGCAACAAAAAATAAAACATAGAGAAGGGAATAGATTAGTGAATGAATAAGTAAATCACACAAATTTTATTTAAAAAAAAAAACGACCGGCAACTGAAATATCCGTGGTTTGATTTTTTTTTTTGAGGATGAAGCCCACATAGGTCTGAGACCTGTGCGTGGGTAATAAGTTGGAAGATGGTGATTGATGAGTTGGACCTACAGTTTTAGGTGGGTTCCGAACCACCGGGAAGTGATTTTCAGCAGAGAACAGTGTCTTTTTTGCTGGCCAATCTAATCGGTCACCGTTACAAACAGGACCTACGAGAACGCAGCTTATCTATCTGATTGAACAGATACCTGCTACGGCTCGCGGCTATCACTTCCCGGCATTGAATAAATATAATTGTGTTGTTTCATTCGTTGATTTCTATTAGCTATTTAATGCAGTTGTCAATGTCTAAGACGTCGGACCGGCCATTGGCAGATCCGCGGTTCGATGCCCGACATTGCCTGAATATTTTTGTGTAATGGCATTCATCGATTTCCGTTAGATATTTAATGCGAATGTCAATTACCGCAGTTACGAAGATCTTTGGCTTGATTTCAACAAAGAATATCAAATAGCAATATCTTAAAGGTGTTTGGCATGATTTCAGCAAAGAATATAGAAAATTAATACCTTATTTACCAGAATATCACAATCGTAAGAACAAAGAAGATGAGATTAGGTAAATTATTTTTTAAAAGTATTCAGTCTATTGAAGATGTTTATGAATTTTTGTTAAGATCTATTTTTGACCTGTCTCAGTAGTTTAGGGCACAACTAGCGAAAAAGGTTACATTGATTTCATATAAATAGATTAATTACTAATTATTAACTTTTTATGTGAATTTAACGACTAGCAGTCAAATACTCATTAAGAATAAATAAAATTTACTTAATCTGTAGGCCGAGCGCTTTCGAATCTTTGAGATCCGCTTTCAGAGGCCTCTTAACGAATATTTGACTGCAAGTCGTTAAATCCACATAACAAGTTAATATTAACAACGCAGTTCGTCATGGAACAAGAAATCCAGGATGCCAAATAATTATTATTAAAACCATGAAGTCAATCCTACTCTAGAACATGGCATGCCATAGTGGGGTAGGATGATTTCCTAAATATATGTTTCATTTATTATATGTATCTTATTATTACCTGAATATAATTATTGAACCGCTTGGTTAAAATTCTTTGTATTCTATATTGAAAAATAGTCGTCAATGAGTACGCAAATTTAAATACGTCACATAGTAAGTAAATTTTATTTATTCTTAATGAATATTTGACTGCAAGTCGTTAAATTCACATAAAAAGTTAATATTAACAACGCAGTTCGTCATGGAACGGGAAATCCAGGAATTTGATTAATTACCTTAAGGAATGTGAATCTTTCCATATTCCTTTCAAATTCAAGAGCCTCGTTTTTCTGTAGAGCATCTTGGCTGTAAAAGACATAGATAAACATCTTACACATTCAAAGAATAAAAAAAGAATAAAATTGATAAATTAGTATACTGATTATTGATATAATTAATACGTTAAAATTGATGGAAACGAATTACAAAACAAAATTGATAGAAAATACTTTTTAAAATTGAATACTTTCAAGAATTAGCATTACAGGATTACAAGATAAAAAGGAGGCATTGATAAAGAATTTGTTATAATAAAACAAACAATAGAAACTGAAAAAGTACTGTCCAAAAAAACTCAGTAATTAATGAGCAGTGAACAGTAATAACATATAAGTATTAAAGATAATCAATCATTTATTGCCATAAACATTAAAAATGTTAAAACAATCGTCATTTTACAAATACTCAAAATTATCTAAGTTGAAAAAAACACAGTAAGCTTAAGGAAATTATCACAGTCAAATACTATACCTACTAAAATATAATTCAGCAAATAATACTATCTTGTTAAAACACAAAAATATATATCACAGGCAAATTCAATATTAATATGGTTTGAATCCAGCATTTACTGTAAACCATATTAATACAGTATTAGTCTATGTCAATAGATCTATTTAATTGAAATCCGAAATGTGCATAATGTAGTGTAATCTATAGTCTTAACGCCGTCTAATAAATAATTTAATGATTTCATTTCAATCTCACCCAAAGAGAACCGTTAATTTACAAAAGACAAGCGATTAGCGGCATTAAGGCTTGTTTCACACATACCCGGCAGTCGGGTAATCGGTGTTGTTCACCCAGCTGTGGTGGCATTGTATCTTATGGAACGCTTCACACTTACCCGATTTTTGAAATCATATGATACAATGTAATTATTTCGGGTGAACGACACCGGTTACCCGCCTGCCGAATATGTGTGAAACAAGCCTTAGGGCCGCTATTAAATCAACAGTAACTAAATGATTTACTGAACGACTGAGAAACCGGGCATGAGTCGAACTATACTGTATGTGTTCATGTTTTAAATTATGTGCAATTTTGACTAAGACCAATGATTATTTTTGAAAGTCCTGTATGAAGATTTATCAATTCTGTTAACTTACGATCTCACAAAGTCAGCCTGCACTGAATGATCAATGACCAGGTCGGATGGGCAGATGGGATTGATCTTATCAGGATTGCCACCTAGATCTTTGACAGCATCTCGCATTGCCGCAAAATCTACCACGGCTGCCACGCCTGTCAAATCCTAGAAAAATATTATTCAATGAATTATTCTACACTAGTCTTTCCCAATTTGCAATTTTTCTTTCCTGTTATATAACTTAAGGCAGCGGTCACGCAGTTAGTGAGTGAAATAACATACAGTGTTTATACCAGTGATTCTCATGTGCCGGGGCACACTAGTGTACCGCGAGATTCACCGTGGTGTGCCACGAAATTTTCGAGACTATGTGACAATGAAAGTGAACAACAATTGAAAATAAAATAATCTCTTACATACATAAAAGGCGATGTATGTATGTAAGTATGTATGTTCCCAGTAAACTCCGAAACCTCTGAACAGATTTTTATGAAATTTTCAGGCACAATGTAGAATAATACAAAGATGGTTCCTCTGAAGTTTGAGAGTTCAAAACTACTCGCTGAAGGACACCAAAAGGAGAAATCTATCCTTAAAGGAACAGCTGATAAAAGTCAACAATTTTTAATCATATGTTGAGCCCTTAGAGGCGTTATTTACGCTGTATGCAAACTTACGGGCGTACCGTGTAGTCGGAGCATTGCAGTCATGTAGGAAACATATGACTGGAGAATCAAAGCTCAGCTTATGTTTGTGAAAAAACAAAACTTTCTAATTGCAATTTAACCATAACATTTCAAGAAAGCTAGGAAGATGCGGTTTGCGCTAGGCTCTTGAGAATTCGTTGTCTAAATTCGTTTATTAAAATCCTGATGTAGAGCACGGGTGAACCGTAAGTTAAATATAAATTTAAAAATGGTCAAGGAAATATTTATTTTCCAGTGATATACAAGGATGCACATTAGTATACCTAATGAGAAATTTGAGCTTGTCTTTTTTTACATAATAGTTCAATTCTTGCTGGAATGACACACTCACGCATTTCTTGATCAACTGATAGAAGTGTTGCCAACTAGCCTGTCAGTGTGCCGCGAGTTCGGTGAACAAAGGAGACTGTGCAGTGACCAAAAAAAGGTTGAGAAGCACTGGTTTATACCACACAGTTCATCCGTTTGAAAAGAGAAGTTCACAAATGAAATGTTTTTTTTTTGTGACACTGATGATGTGAATTTTTAGCGTTTTTCATAAGTGAACTACCTTTACAGCAACTTTGCAGCTCTACTCATCTCCCTAGTTTTGTGTTTAGTTCTTTTAAATAATGTTTTCCTGGAAAATCTCAATAGACACAATAAGTAAGCCCGCATGACGCTGGGTGATTAGCAGCTGAAATATTGATACAGAGCTAATCTGTTGCTTTGGAGACATATCGGCATATCATCTATATCATCACCATCGACGTATCATGTTATCAGCTGTTCTATGACCCTCCTGGATCTAAACACATTTTGGAACTAATATTGCCCATAAGTGGAATTTGAACATTAATTTTTAAAAGTCTGAAAGGAAAATCAAAGGTGCACTAAATCGAGTTCAGAGGAAGGTATGTGCCAAATTTAGAGTTCGAAATCGTTGCCGTTTTTGTGAAATCCGTAAGAAAAGAAAACACAAACACACCCCTCTACTCTTTCTCATTATATAGATGAAAGTAACTACAAAACATACATATAGAAGAATTGAACAAGAGAAAACATAGAAACTTGGATGTTCGAACTAATAACAAAGAAATGCTAGTCTCTGAAAGCCTGAAAAGGAAAGTTCTGTAATTGAAACACATTAGATTAACATATAATTAACGGAAGCAAATAGAAAACTAAAAATAACACAGTGGAAAAGATGAAGCACACAAATTAAAATGTTCATACTACAGTAAAAAAATAATAGATTGCAATTGCAGTCAATTGCGGAAGTCTTCAGTATAATTAATAGCACTTTTAGAAATTCGAAATTAATAAATTATAATCTATCTATTCACCAGTTTGATAAATATTGACAGAACTTTCAAAACCAACTTGTGATAGAAAACCAACTTGCGTTGAATGTGTGTGAATGGGGAACGGGGACTCACTATATCTATGTTGAATGTCACATATAGTACACATATAGGCAGTTCCACTTGCAAGCAGATATAGTGAATTCCAGATATAGCCAATTCCCCCAACCCTGTGAATGCAGTTTCAAACAGTGATTTATCTGGTTTTTTAAAACAAAATGTATCCTCTCAACATGATACATGTTTACAGTTAAACTATAATTCGAAATATTTACCTGTAAGATGACTCTGGCTGGTTTAAACGCTATTTCGACGCCTTCCAATGCTTTGCTCTGATTCCAGTTCAATACATTATCCACGTCACTCTCTCTGACTTGGAAATTATCACAATTTCTCACAGCAGATTCCAACAGCACTCTGATTGAGTACGGTAATTTATCTATAAAAATATGAATCAATGGAAAACTTATAAATTATCGTATCAATATCAAACGATAATTAATAATCCAATATTTGATAATTTTTAGGGGATGAAGCCTACATAGGTCTGACATCTGTGCGTGTTCTTAGTTTTTCATAAGGCAAGATCTGACGAAGTTTTATAGATATACAAACTTTCTTACTTTTGTGACTACATTAGATATTTGTTTATCCCACTTGAATAAGTCATCAACAATCAACTCTCTCTATTACTGGACATGTGCAGGAATTGTCAAGCTGAGTACAATCACGCAGTTTGAGCATGCTTTTATCTGGTTTTCTTGTGTCGGTCAGTGAGAAAGCAAGAAATTTATTTTGTTTTATCAATATTGAGGGTGAAAAGACTACTATTCAACCAAAGCACGACTTTTCGCATTTCAGACTCAGCTAAATCTTTCATACTATTTACTAAAATGAAGATTAGGACTTTCACATGGTAGAAACATTCCTACATGGAAAATTGCACAAGAAACAAGAAATTCTTGGTTTCACCAACGGTTCTCCATATTACAATAGCCCTCAGGATATTGTTATTATAGTTTATTTATTTATTTGAACATTACACAATGCAATAGTATCCCTCTAGCTGTAAGCTATTTGAGGGATATTTTATTAAGACACTATATTACAATCAAATTCAACAATGAATAACAATAGATTCCTTTTCGTAATCTATATAACTGTATATAGCCCATTATATTTTCTTTGTAATCCATTGATCTGTCTATTGATTATTGCACCGTAAAAAATCAAGTCACTTAAACAACCAATTAGACTAAAGACAATATTTTCGAATATGAAAGTCCTAAATCTTATAAACACATTTTATGGAGAATCATATGTTATACATGATTACTGGGAATGATGTTTTTAACAACCAAATATAGTTTGTTTCAGAGAATCGCAGAAAACTGAAATTATTCCCGGATAATTTTTGTAATAAAAGCTACATGTTTTTATTCAAAAAATTATTTTGTACACAATGTAGAAGCCTACAATATTCCTAGGTTATTTATGCAATATGCTAGATGTTTTTTCAAGAAAAAATGAGATTAATTTAGATGAAAAGATGACAAGTTAATAAAGTACGCGTAGCTTTTTAGATAACTTGTACCTTTATAGAATTCGACAATAATATAGTGATGTTAAATGATGATATTGATAATGAAAATTAATTATGACATTAAAAAATAAATAAATATTGAATAAGCCATTCAACTTCCCTATAGGAAAGTTTGAATGAAGAATGATAAGGACTCGTAAAATTCAATGAAAATGCTCAAAGTTCGTACGATGTGTAGTTTCTCTTATCTGAGAGCTATTACAATATTTAAATATTAATATCAATAAAACGGTCCAGTATAATAACATGCATCGTTTTCATTCAAAATGTAGTAGCTGAATTTTAGTATATTATAGTCACTGAAACAAATTTATGAAAATAATAAGAGAAAAATATAGTATATCTTTCTCTAGTGACTGACAAGGAGAACAAACAAGAAAAGAACATTTCCTTCACATCACAAGATTTTTTAAATAAATTTATATTAGTTTGTTCTGCATGTCAATCTGTAATAAAAAAGGTAAGCTAATCTCACAGCACGCCATGAAGCTTGGAGCATCAAATAGTAAAAAAAATATTATAATTATGATTTATTTGTAAATATTTATTACCATATGCAGTCCCCAGAGCAGGTAAATCATAGTATTTGAACTCCTTATTACCCACAGTGAGTGTTTTCAAATACTTCTGAAATGGGTTTGTTCCTGAAAATAACAAAAACATTTTCAGTGATTTCTTGTATTAAAAAATATGAATTAATTCTATCCAAATGTATTCCTCAAATGTACCAAGCTTGTGACCTTCCCTAAATTTTAAAACACAAGTTAATATCTATTAATTATTGTAATATAATAAAATTGTCTATTGCATTCTCATCTGAAAATAAAATTAGTTGAATTGCACTATCACTTTATAATGATAGAATATACAGTATTAACTTTTCATGTGAAATTTAACGACATGCAGTCAAATTTAAATTTCACATGAAAAGTTAATATTAACAACGCAGTTCGTCATGGAACAAGAAATCCAGGAATAGAATATATCTCCTTATTAGCTTGATCTTTGAGCTGAGCTAAGATTTAAGAGGGATTTTTGAAGGTCAAGATTGGGATTCATTATAATATTAATTCTAGCAATGTTCGAAAATACAAGAATCAAGGACTTGATGTACATTTCTCAAGCCAGGGGATGAGCAGTGTAAAATGAATCTTTCTTTTTTAGAATTTTTCATTGTAGATGATGCCCACATATAATTTATATCATGAGCTTGATATTGTGCGTGGGTAATGATGTGAATGGTGATACAATCATACAATAATAACGTTCTGAATGGAGGGCCTAAAGTTTAGGCTGGGTTCAGAGCAACCGAGTAAGTGTTAATAAAGGAGATAACGTTATCTTATAGCTGCCGGTCACCCAATCTTACGTAGTCCTGAGTGGTTGTGACTTAACATCACACCTCCCTTACACCGCGCGACCATTATCAATGAGGACAACAATAATTCTAATGGAAAGAAGTAGATTAAAAAAGAAACTTTTGGAAACTTAATGACAAATACGGTAATACAGGAAAGTAAAGCCTGGAATAACTCAGCCAATCTGTATGTAATAGCTATCTTCTTGTGATAATCAACATGTAAATAAGGAAAAGTAGGCACAGCATGCCAAACTGGAGAATAAGCTTGCTTTTGATATTTTTAATGCATTAGTGAAAAGGTTACAATTAAAAAGCCCGCAAGAGATTTATTGGAAAAAATGAGGAACTTTCTTATCTCTATACTAATCATCGGCAGTCGGCACCCATGCTCCCAGTGCAGAATATCACGTACGCAAGTTCTGTCTGAAACCAGTTTATTATGTTGTGGCGTATAACTAATACCGGCACCGATTTTAAAAGATGTATGATCCACTAAATTAAATTATTAATGAAACTCTATCCATATTTAATAGAAGAACGATTTGGAACTTACCTGCCATGGTTTAAGTGACAAATCAACCTGCAATCCGTAAAAGAAAGGAGCTTTCTAATGTCGACTGCATACAAATGAAGCTCTGAACTCAGACTGCTTTCAGCCTGCTGGCTTTCTGCCTGCCGAAAATCATCTGTTCAGTCAAGGCCAAACAGGCCTGATTAGAACAGCTGACTTGTGTACATAACCTTCAATTTTTTTACACAATTCACTTTTACTTGTTATTTATGGCTCTAACATTCATTTATAATCCGTTTGTATTGTCGAGATAAAATATTGGATCTAGTTCTACTCTATTTCTTTATGAGTCAGAATTAGGTCAATAAGACGAGCATAGAAATACAGTAAAAAATGATCAACAGACTAAATTTTGTAACTGTCATTGCAGACGACAAGAACGTTTGTTTTTAAAGTCAAAGTGGAAGTTAGTTTATCATGTAATGTTGTAACTTTTATTGGAGATTGGAGTGCAAAGCTTCTAGAGAAATTAAGGTCAGTACCCAATATTCATTTGACTCATTGTATTCAATTTTGTAGACGGTAGAATGTCAACTTTCTTGTTAGACTGTGCCCAATACAAGACTAAACTTGATAATTTTGTTGCGTTCTTAGAATTTAGATTACTACATTTATTATAAGTTAGAATAAATAATAATAATTCCTATTTCAGATGGAGAAGAGGACCTCTTGGAGTCTGATTTACCCGATAGAATAAAGGCGTCAAATGACATATGAATGCCAATACTTCAAGCCCAATTTTCATTTTCCTAGGAACATTATGGGATCGCCTGAATCTCAAAAAAAATTGGAGGCGAGTACGGTAGCTTACTAATTAATAAATTTATTTTTAGGTCTACTTTTATCATTTGTTGTAGTTTGTAAAAGAAGATGAGAGTTTGGAAAATATTCTGTATTTTTCACAAAACAGCTAAGAACTGAGGTATCGGTACTATTTTTCTGAAATTCAGTAATTTTTCTTATTGTGACATTAGATTAGGATATTTTACAATTTTCAGTAAATCAGAGGGTCAAGGGGAGTCCCCCCCCCTTAGTGGGGAGGGGCCTCCTATTTAAGAATATTAAATTAAAAAACCCAGGGGTTTAAATGTAATTTGTATCTTTTTTAGACATTGATGGTTGAAAAATTACAACCAGAACTGGTAGGTTACACTTGAGTCATTTGAGTATTTAATAGGGGATTTCCATAAAAAGAGATTTTTTAATAAATCCCCCGGAGCCTCATTTTTGGGCTTAAAATCCAGAATATTGCTGGGAAATCCGGGTACTCCGTACGGCAAATGAATCACAGTGACAAAAAAATAATTTGTCCATCTTAGGTACAAAAAAGGCCACGTTACATCAATTGTGTTGCTTTCGCTTGGCTTGAGCGCAGAAATTAGGTGTGCTAGATAGTATACACACTCACCTATAGACCTGTGTAGTGGTGGGCATGAACTGTTAATCATAGAGCTTCAGAATTTGTTTTTGTGGGCTTGACTTAACTCTGTTAGCTCAGTATGGTCTGAAGGATCAACCGCTAAAGACGGGACTGTGCATACAGGTCTCCCACTGTGAAATTTGAAATGGAAAATGAGATTTTGTAAACTTTATATTGAAAGGAGTGAACCTTTTCAAATTATAATAACTTCAATTATTGTTTGAGAACTATATAAGTATGTTTAGCCGTCTCCGACTGATTGACTCCTCAGA
This sequence comes from Conomelus anceps, assembly GCA_948455865.1. NCBI lineage: Eukaryota > Metazoa > Arthropoda > Insecta > Hemiptera > Delphacidae > Conomelus > Conomelus anceps. The sequence goes on from OX418219.1 coordinate 71,644,026, forward strand.
CCTGAACAATTGATAAGTTTTAGTCCAAAGATCAGAGTACTCAAACGAGGAGTTAGGTGGGTTTCAATTGCTTTCCTTACAACTATATTATTACTTTGACTAATGCATAAAACTATGGTTACACACCCGACAACTACTCATTTTCATGCCTTACTATATTCAATCTAATATCGAAACGGACACTATTTCAATTTAATATATTGTCATTACTCACTATAAAATACAATATAAAAATTGAAATACAGTGTCAGTTTTGGTATTAGATTGTTCAGAAATTATTTCGTCATGGAAAACATCACAGATTTCTTACTAAAGTATATTAATTTTTATTTATTATTTTTATGTTACCCTTCAATTAATCTATCAAAATTTCCTCTACTTGATATTATCAGACTTTGGTTAAACTTTTAAATGTCTTATATAGTGTATCTGGATTATCTCGTTTCAACTCAATCCTGATATACATACAGTTCATGATGTTGATGATAATAATAATGACTAATCTAATGTTTTAATTTTTATTTATTATTTTTATGTTGCCCTTCAATTAATCCATCAAAATTTCCTCTACTTGATATTATCAGACTTTGATTAAACTTTTAAATGTCTTACATAGTATACTTGGATTATCTCGTTTTAACTCAATCCTGATATACATATAGTTCATAATGTTGATAATAATAATGACTAATCTAATGTTTTGATTGCATCAACTTCAAAATAATATTGGAAAAGTTGATCAATAAAAAAAAACGATTTGCGGAAGCTAGTTTTCAAATAAAAATAGTAATAATAAAATATTAATTAGAAATAAGATAACAATATGTTTTGGTTGGCTCTAATCAGACAAAAATGATGAGATGTTGAAATCCTAGTATCAAAGTTTAGTTTGCGAATCCTGTTATCTTCAAAATAGTTTTAGTTTCACACAAAGCGAAATTCATACAGTATTATTTTCAATGCGGATCTGGTGTGTTGTAAACATTTTTTTTCTAAAACTTCAACACTCGATGGTGTTTTTCTCCTATTGATTAGTGCGTTGTAAGTTTGCTTCAATGCAGTTAGTTAATCATGATCCAAATTGATGAACGGATATCAATCTATCAAGTAAGTTCCCATTTTTTTAGGCATGGGCATTTTTCAATACTTTTGGATTCGGATCGCAATAGATAGAATCGAAACATTTTTATATTCTGTAATGTTTTCCATGACGAAATACTTGAACAATCTAATATCAAAACTGACAGTGTATTTCTATTTAAATGATTATCTTTATTCACTTATTCTGGGGGAATGCATTTCGCTTCTTAAGAGAAGCATAATTAACTTTAGCCTTCTCTGTAATGGTGACCATTGGATTGGCAGCAAAAAAGAGTTCATTCTCTGCTGTAAAATCACTTCCCGGTGGTTCGGAACCCACCTAAAATTGTAGGTCCATCATGTTTACAATAACATGGTTCAAGCGACGAGGTGGAATCTTAAGGGTCTCCCCACCAATAAAAAGCCATATGAATTTACTTTTTATCTACTTGAGACTGATGAAGCTTCTCCTTAGAAGCGAAATGCATTCATCCAGTATAAGTGAGTGGAAATCATAATATAAATAGAAATACAGTGTCAGTTCTGATATTAGATTTCTATATTCTATACAGTAAAAATTTAGTATTTAAAATGAATCCATTCTCAACTAAATTTTTAATTTGATAGATAGGATTATATAGTATGTTTTGTAAGCCTTGACAATTTTTAATGCAATTCTTATTAAAGACGTCTGATTTTTTCTAATGTCTGTGATGTCACGACGAAATACTTGATGAACAATCTAATATCAAAGCTGATACTGTGTTTCTATTTAAATTATGATTTCTACTCACTTATACTGGATGGATGCATTTCACTTCAAAATAGAAGCTTCATTTCGGCTGATGAAGGTCCTCTTTGGAAGTGAAATGCATCCCTCTAGTATGTCAGTAAAAATCATCATTTAAATAGAAATACAGTGTCAGTTTTGATATTAAATTGTTTTTAATGAGACTTATTTTGCTGGCAGTATCAATAAAAATAATGCATAGTCCTGCATTGCAAGATAATTTCAAGGTTTTCACATGACAATGTTATGCACTGCAAACCAATTATAACAACAGTAATGCAAAATTAGGTCTATTTTACCGTACGTATCAGATGCGGTTGTTTTTCATTGTGGTATAACATTTTTATTATCAGTAGTTGTAATAATTATCTGCATTGAAAGTCGATGACAATTGTTTTCTCACCACATTTCATAACTTGACATAAGTCGGTTTTTTATCATTAAATAAATTGATGCGGTCGTAGAAAATTGAATCATATACATTATTAGATTATTGCCTTATCTTATAGACTAGCTGTATTAAAATTTTGTCTTGTTATGAAGATTAAACTTATTTAAACTTATATTAAATGTTATCCTCCTGGAACCAAAATCTAATTTAAAATGAAATATCTCATAGATAAATTGTTATTTATGAAAACACAGGTAAAACTGTGTAACAGTAAAATTCAAATTAAAATAAAAATTTTAAAATAAAAATTTTAAAATAAAAATTTTAAAATAAAAATTTTAAAATAAAAATTTTAAAATAAAAATAAATAAAATAAAAATTAATATAATAATTCAAAATTCAAATAAAACAGGTAAATTCAATCCCGTCTTCACAATGCTGGCTCCAAGTTACAATAGTTGAAATAACTTACATAAGAAAAAAATCAATAATTTGGAATGAAAAGAAGTAAATAGATGTCGATCTTTTATAGGAAATGAGAATAAAAATGACAATAATAAAAAATAAATAAAATTTATGAAAAGTATAAATTCAAATCTTTATCTTCTTACGCCTCAACCCTCGCAACCTTGTAATTTGTAACGTCACTGGTAACTGTAATGTCACTGATAACGTTCATATAGCTCATCTTCGACTTGAACTGTATCGACTTGTTTATTTTAACATTTTAATTGAATTCAATGACTTGCAGTCAGATTTTTATTAAGAATAAGTTGTATTTTACTTACTCTGTAGGCCGAACGTTTACGAGTTGTTAAAACCCATCTTGAGGCCATCTTTAACAACTCGAAAACGTTCGGCCTACAGTGTAAGTAAAATGCTACTTATTCTTAATAAAAATCTGACTGCAATTCGTTGCATTCACTTAAAAAGTTAATATTAACAACGCAGTTCGTCATGGAACAAGAAATTGTCAATTTTTTTATTTTGTTAGTGACTTATATTTTTATATATATATTATTTAGATTATTTCTAGTGATACCCTTCGGGACCGGAGGTTTGACGGATAACTGAATAGACGTATGTCATAAAATGTTCTCAATAAAGTTTATAAATTTTAAATGGTTTGAGAAAGATGCAAAGTAAAGATGCAGAACAGAAATTTTGTTATTTATTTATTTATTTATTAAGAGATTATAATCAATGAGGACACCAGGATGATCCCATTATTGTCCTCATAACACAAAAATAAGTACAAAATTCAAAGATTATAAGAAAAATAATTATGAATACTTGAAAATATAAAGAAGAAAATGTAAAAACAATAGATGAACATATATAGATGTGAGATATTTGTATGAAACTATTACAGAATTTGAAAAAAAATATTATAGATATTATGACAGAAATGCCTTAGTATCAAGTTCAAAGGTCAATTCATATACATCAGTTACGGTGCGTCACAGTCACAGTTCCGTCTCAGTTCAGTCACAGTCACCTGACGGGTCGGCGCCGGACGAGTGTAGACAGCGTTAACCGGAAACTCAGATAAGAATATATTTTATGACTGTGACGAGACGGATAGCTTGGAACTGAGACGCGCCTTGACTGATGTGTGTGAATTGACCTTAAATATTTTATAGTTTAGGCCTACGTCTTTTACAATGAAGCGGATAACAGAGAGTATGATGGTTGAAAGAGAGACGGATAATTGAGATTTCACTGTATTTAAATGCAGCCAGATACATGTATGATTAAGTGCCCATATAGGTGTGCAGTCCATTGTCCAATTTTTAAATCAGTTGAAATTAACTATAAATAGTAAAAAATGCCAATACCTTCAATTAAAAAAAAAAAACATAATTTAAATGAAGATAGGGCTATAAACGTGTTTGTAAACGATAATCAATTAGACCAGGAAGAAAAAATTGCATTTCTAGGAGTTACGTTGGATAGACGATTGACCTGGACTCCATACATTGAGAAAATATGTAGTAAAATTTCATCTGGGGTATTTGTCCTGCGACAGCTCGCTAGATTGAATGACAAAAAGTTACTTTTTACAGCTTACCATGGGCTTTTACTGTCACATAATTAGGTATGCTATCTTAGTATGGGGTAATTCATTAAAACAAAATCTTGATAGGGTGTTTAAGATCCAAAAGAAAGCGGTTAGGTGTATAGAAAGAGTAAATAGATTAGATTCATGTAGGCCGTTGTTCAAGAGACTTGGTCTCCTAACTGTACCCTGCTTATATGTGTATGAAGCTACTTTATATGTAAAAACGAATGATATTAACCAAAATCTTGATGTACATGATTATAATACAAGAAGCCGAGGAGATTATCACTTGGTGAGTCACAATAGTAGCTTATTCAAACAAAAACCTAGTTATATTGGTAGGAAATTCTACAACAAGCTACCGCAGTTTTTGAAGAGTCTTGAAAATATAGAAATATTTAAAAAACAATTGAAGAAATATTTAGTTGATAAAGCTTTTTATAGTGTACAAGAGTTCCTTTCACATCAAAATTAAGCCTTACCTCAACTAATTAAAGTAATTATGGTATCTAGCGTATAATATTGTTGATCTGACTTGTCTTATACTCCTTAACTGGAGTCTCCAAGACGTAATCTACAAAAAAAAAACTGGCCTATTTTAAATCTAAATGTCTATAATCAACTACAATATATACACATTTTTATAAAGTATTATAATCAAAAGTCGATACATTACTCGTGAACTGTCCTATCCTATAGAATAAGTTACTTTCTTTTTTAAGGGTTTATAATTTTTTATGATTTCACAATAATAAAGATTTTATGTCACATATCATTTTATGATTTTTATGAACTCGGTGTCAAACACAGGTTTCTCAACGCAAGTGACTCCTAATTTACCATAATTTACTAATTTAGAATAAGTTACTTTATAATTTTTATGATTTACAAATTATCAAAAGTCAATATATTACTCGTGAACTGTCCTATCCTATATAGGATATTTATAATACTTTCTTTTGAAGGGGTATATAATTTTTTATGATTTATCTCACAATAATATGATTTTATGTCACATATAATTTTTATGAACTCTGTATCAAACACAGGTTTTACATCCCAAGTGACTCCTAATTTCCAAATAAGGTACAATATTATTTCCGATTTTAATGATTATGAATTTGCATTTAAAAGAAGTCTTTTATTTTTATACTCGTCATACTCTTGATGAGGATGGGACTTAGGTCCTGAAACGCATCCAATATTACTCACGAATGTAAACTAAGTTTTAAATGCAAGTTCATAATGAATGGTTGAGTTCATGGGAGTGTTACTGTGTACCGGTAAATGGAATATTACCGGAGTTCAAAGCGTCTGATTGGTATATTCAAATTCATAGACGTTCGAAAATGTGAATAGACCAATCAGACGCTTTGGTTCCTAGTAGAATTTCATTTACCGGTAAATGGTAAGGCTCCCATGAACACAGCCATTAACATCGATAATAATAATCAACAGTCACAGATTACAGAAATAGCAATAGAAATAACAAACACAGATTACTGAAACAATATAGTTCTAATGTCTGTGCTCAAGCTGTGTGAAGCTACTTTATATGTAAAAACGAATGATATTAACCAAAATCTTGATGTACATGATTATAATACAAGAAGCCGAGGAGATTATCACTTGGTGAGTCACAATAGTAGCTTATTCAAACAAAAACCTAGTTATATTGGTAGGAAATTCTACAACAAGCTACCGCAGTTTTTGAAGAGTCTTGAAAATATAGAAATATTTAAAAAACAATTGAAGAAATATTTAGTTGATAAAGCTTTTTATAGTGTACAAGAGTTCCTTTCACATCAAAATTAAGCCTCACCTCAACTAATTGAAGTAATTATGGTATCTAGTGTATAATATTGTTGATCTGACTTGTCTTATACCTTAACTGGAGTCTCCAAGACGTAATCTACAAAAAAAAAAAAAAAATGATCTCTTGTATGAGTTATTATCATTAATTAGACCAGTGTATTAGGTAGTTATCATGATTAAATCATGATAATACACATTTTGTATTAATTTGGTTGAAATTTATTGTTTATACATACACTTTAATAAGAATTTTTTGTTTCAGTTAACAAATTTTCAAAGAATTTTGGCAAGTTTATCAGCTGGAGCTGTGGCTGGGGGTTTGGCTAAGTCGGCAATTGCGCCCTTTGATAGAACAAAAATACATTTTCAGGTTTGGACTTAATTCTTTTATTAATGATTAGTTTAATTAATAATTATTAGAGCTTGCAGCCTACTATAAAGTGTCTCCTGTGAAATACCATCAGCGTAATCTGCATTCTAAAACAACCAGAAAATTATTTCAGAAACAAGACTCAAAAACGGTCAATTTCCCCCTAGTTTATCCGTTATCCACCATTTTGTTTTCGTGAGAAAAATAATCGTATTTTGGTGATGATTGGTAATTTTCTATTAAACTTTAACACACTATACATTGTCAAGGTTAGTGATAGATGTTTGTAACACTAAAAGGAAGATATTTGTTACACTAATTTAGTGTAATAACACTAGTGGATAAGAATGTGGACAGATACATCAACAAATATATCTGTATTAAAAGGCATTCAAGAATTTTTAGGCAAATATATAGTACGGTATCTTTTATTTTTCATGCTCCAGTTATTTTGCTTATCATATTAGTATGAATAACTAATAACAAAAAGATGAATAAAATAGTTCAATACTCATTGATTAGATAATTTGAAAAAATATGTAATAAAATCTCAACTATGTGAATTTTCTTGACCGTTAAATGCTCGTTTAAAAGGAGAGACTTTCGAGACATGCGTTCTTCTAGAGCAGTCTAAACTGACGGTAGAGAACTCATGTAGCAAGAGTCTAGATTGATCTACTAGAGCACTCTATAGCAATGAGAGTCTCCGTTTGAACAGGCCTCCAAGTGATCGTGGAACATTTTTAGAAATTCACATTAGTTAGTTTGAAGTGACTGACAATTGAGTAAACTGTGACAAATATACATAAACAGAATTTATTAATTTCGAATTCCTTTAATTGCTATTAGTTTTAAGCAATTGGGTGGTCCGTAGTTCGATTCCCGGTGGTGACTGATATTAGCATTCATCGATTTCCATCAGTTATTCAATACTGTTGTCAATATCCGCCATTGCGCAAGTTCTTCAGTATAAACTAATAGCAATTAAAGGAATTCGAAATTAATAAATTCTGTTTTCATTCACATTGTTGTGGTTTATAATGAAAGACTTATATTAATATAATTTATTAATTATTATCTATTTTTTTGAAAATGAAGCCCACATAGTTATGAGACCTGTGCGTGGGTAATGAGTTGGATGATGGTGAATGCGTTGGACTAACAGTTTTAGGTGGGTTCCGAACCACCGCAAAGTGATTTTACAGCAGAGAACATTTTTTTTTGCTGGCCAATTAATCGGTCACCCTTACAAAGAGTGCCTAGGAGACGGCAGCTTATCTCTGATTGAGCAGATACCTGCTACGGCTAACGGCTATCACTCACCTATCTTACCTATATCACCTATCACTCACTCTCACTATTAATAAAATAGCAAATTAAAGTAATATAATACTATTAATAGCAGGTTGCCTGATCCAATTGAATTGATATTTCTAGAACGTGGCATAACCTTTTCACAAATTCCATTGTCTCTTTCTTCTTATTCCTTTTGCTCATTTTTCTTCTCTTTCTTATCCTATTCCTTCTTCATAGTCTTCTTCCTGTTTTTAATATTTTTCATCTTTTCCCTTTTCTTTTTCATCTTTTACTGACTTAGTAAATCTTTTTAAACCCTAATTAAGCCCTCTTTCCAGGTGGAATTTTACCTCTGTTAAACTTCTTTGATCACTTTTTGTAACTTACTTCTTTTTTTCTTCTTCCAACTTATTATATTGTACAGTTCATTTGAATAATTATTTCAAGGTATATACTGTAGTTTTCATATAACTTGGCAGCAGTATGTTGGGTTCAGATATAGCAAGTCCCATCTGCTACACGCTGCCAAGTTATATGAATACTACAGTAACTTCTTTAACAGCAAGATATTGCATAAATAATTTTATTTTTAATTTTTCTTCTTTTCTTTTCATCTCTTTCATTGTAAAAAAAGGTTTATTTTATAGACTCCCTCCAGCGGTCCACAGGTTACATCTTGTGTGCTGGATTGCATATTCTCTTTAAGTTAAAATTTTTTAATGAATTATATTTTTGGATCAATCGTAGTTTTTCTGTAGAAAAGAAAAATCACTGTATATTGCTATTTTTCTTTTGAGAATAAAATCTATCTTTTCATTCCCCTTTTGTTTACATTTTCTTCTCTTCTTCTCTTTTTTGTTCGTCTTTTGTTTTTCTCCTTATTTTTCTCTTCTTTATTTCTTCTTCCTCCTTCATTTTTCTTCCTTTTCTTTTTCTTCATTGTATTCTCCTTCGCATTCTTCTTTTTCTTTTCTTCTCCTCCTCCTATTTCTCCTTCCTCTTCATATTCTTCTACTACTTCTTTTTCCTTTTCTTATTCAACATCTTCTCCTTTTTCATCTTCTTCTTCTTCCTCTTCTTTTTCATTGCCTTCTCCTTCATATTCTTCTTTTCTTTTCTCCTTCTCTCCCTCCGACTTCTTCTTCCTCTTCATATTCTTCTCCTATTTTGTCTTCTTTTTCTATTTCTTCTCCTTCTCCTCATCCTCCATCTTCTCCTCATCCTCCATCTTCTCCTCATCCTCCCTCTTCTTTTCCTCCTCCATCTCCTCCTCTCTTCTTTCAAACCCTTGGAGCGCTAGAGTTTCCTCTACAGATGGCCAACATTAAGATATATATATATATTGAATAATAAGACGAAATTGTAGCAACCACATTTATTTTTCAAAAATATTGAGATACTAGTTTCGGTTGTTATACCATTATCAATCTCAAACCGTGATCGATAATGGTATAACAACCGAAACTAGTATCTCAATTTTTTTTTAAATAAATGTGGTTGTGACAATTTTGTCTTATTAATCATTATGGATACCTTCCACAATATCACCTTCACCACTACAAAGATATACATCAGATTATTTATATATATATATATATATATATATATATGGGATTATAATATATTAGAATACTGTACATAAATAAGTGCCTGTTTCAATAGATCTCTTTCACTACTAAGAGCCTTATTATACAGACCCACTGCAGTCGCGGTCTCACGCCACATTGAAGATAAATCTCACCAATCAAGTAAATTTTATTAAAAATTCAGCCGATGGTTCTGCCTTTGACATTGTTGAGCCTGGTCATACACATCTGAAAATTTTAATTGTCACTTCCCCTTATTCTTTTTCTTCTGTTTTTCATAATTTTCTTTTACTATTTCTCTATTCTTCTTTTTCTCATTCTCCTTTTGTCAACATGTTGTTCTCTTAACTGACCAGCTGATGTAATTTGGCCCAAATTGTGGCGCGCGACCGCGACTGCAGTGGCTCTGTATAATAAGGGTCCAAGGGAAGTGATAGCCGCGAGCCGTAGCAGGTATCTGTTCAATCAGATAGAGATAGGCTGCGTTCTCGTAGGTCCTGTTTGTAACGGTGACCGATTAGGTCGGCCAGCAAAAAAGACACTGTTCTCTGCTGTTAAATCACTTCCCGGTGGTTCGGAACCCACCTAAAACTGTAGGTCCAACTCATCAATCCAACTCATTACCCACGCAAAGGTATCAGACCTATGTGGGCTTCATCCTCAAAAAAAAACAATAATTTTTCCAACTTGAAAATTTTCAGATTTCGAAAACAAACCAGTACAGCACACGAAAGGCGATGCAATTTCTGTTGGATTCCTATCATAAGCAGGGACTGATGAGCTTATGGCGGGGCAACAGTGCTACCATGGCCAGAATTATTCCCTATGCTGCCATCCAGTTCACAGCTCACGAACAGTGGAAGAGGATTTTAGGAGTGGACGCTGCCAACAAGAGTGTGAGTGAAATTAATTTAAACTAGAAGCGAGTGGCCAGTGGTTGCGTCTAAAGGGGGCGTGGCCACAGCTGTGCGTAGTGGTGGAGAATAATCGATAGTCAGCACCATCGATAGTTATCGATAGTCAACACCTTTACTATCGATAGTTTTCGATAGTTCATTTTTATACAACAAAATCCTAAAAATACTGTATTTTATTTATAATTTTCTGTTAGCAAACCAAGTGTGATGAATCTAAAAAGCTCTATCAAATTGTAAAAACCGGAAGAAAATATAATCCAGACTGCAGACTCCCTTTTTTTTTTTTTTTGCAGATTACGTCTTGGAGACTCCAGTTAAGGAGTATAAGACAAGTCAGATCAACAATATTATACACTAGATACCATAATTACTTTAATTAGTTGAGGTGAGGCTTAATTTTGATGTGAAAGGAACTGTTGTACACTATAAAAAGCTTTATCAACTAAATATTTCTTCAATTGTTTTTTTAAATATTTCTATATTTTCAAGACTCTTCAAAAACTGCGGTAGCTTGTTGTAGAATTTCCTACCAATATAACTAGGTTTTTGTTTGAATAAGCTACTATTGTGACTCACCAAGTGATAATCTCCTCGGCTTCTTGTATTAATTATAATCATGTACATCAAGATTTTGGTTAATATCATTTGTTTTTACATATAAAGTAGCTTCTTACACATATAAGCAGGGTACAGTTAGGAGACCAAGTCTCTTGTTATATGGAGCTTAATAAATTGTGCCACAGCTGTGGCCCCGCGCCTTTAGTCGCAGCCACTGTGTAATTTACACTGTGGCTCAGTGTAATTTAGATTTAAAGATAACTTAAAAATAAGTTTTAACTATTTGACAAGTCCTTATACCCCTTTGAGAGGAGGTCATTGGACGCTATCAATCTATCTATCTATCTTCGCCCTCCAAGTATAACAAATAAAGGCAATCATTATTATTATTATTATTATTATTATCTATCTACTGGCCACTCGAGTCGCCTACCCTCGCTTCTCGTGGTAAACCCGTGTTACTGTCGCCTTGGCAACCGACCATGTTTTGCTATGACATTCTTTATATTGGGTCACACCAGTCGCCAACGAGCACCACAGTTTTATGGCTTTCTATAGTCGGCCATGACAGTTCCGTACTAGCTTAGCTAGCTTAGACAGGCGGGCCGCTTAGCGCAGTTGGTTGGGGCGTCACAACTTCAGCTTGCTGTCGTTTAAGCGGTCGTGGGTTCGAATCCCGCTCCACCGTCAGGCATTTATGTGTAATCATTCACTTCATTACCCACGCACAAGTCTCGGACTCATGTGGGCATCATCAGCAACAAAAAAAAAAAAAAAAGGCTTGTACTCATTTGATAGGTTATATTTGTTAAGCAGAATTTATTAATTTCGAGTTCCTTTAATTTCCATTAGTTTATACTGAAGACTTCCGCAATGGCGGATATTGACAACAGTATTTAATAGCTGATGGAAATCGATGAATGCTACTGTACAAAAATATCAGTCACCACCGGGAATCGAACCAATTGCCGGTCGGGCGCCTTAACCACTAGACCATGGAGACATTTTTTTTTTCAGTAACTTCGTACTAACTTGTGTTTTATTTGTATTGGGGTAATGTTGTTACGGTATGTGATTAGTTCCAAATCATAAATTACAGTTGAAGATCACCATCAAGCTATTTAGGGAGATGTTGCAAATTTTATAGAATTGACGACATTTTGTATTCTGAGTGATGCTGTGGCTTGGACGTGTCACAGCTGTGGCTTACCTGTGTGACTGTAGTGGCCTGCCTCGGCCATAGACTTGCGGCGCGCGACAGCGACTGCAGTGGCTCTGTATAATAAGGCCCATAGCCATCGCGGTTGCGCGTCACTAGGATGTAACCAAGGCTGTCCACAGCTGTTGCGCAGGTAAGCCACAGATGTGACACGTCCAAGCCACAGCATCGCTTCATTTTGATTAAAAAATGTCATCAATATAATAATTTTATTTGTAGATTACGTCTTGGAGATTTCAGTTAAGGGTCAGCAGTAGCTAGAATGTTTTTCAAAATCGACAGTAGCGAATCTGTCAAGTTATGAACGAACTAGTTTCAAACTAAAAAGAGTACAGTATCACTGGCATTTGTGTGAGTAAGGTTTGTCTTTGTGTGCGTGTGAGAAGAGAGCGCTAAGAGAGAAGAGACAATAGAGCCAGCCATCCACCACCACAGTGTTTGTGCGTGCTGGCGCTCCCTGTCAGGTTACTGTTTGTAGACAAGCCCGTTTTGAGTGGACTGAACAACAACTAATTTGTGGAACTTACCTCTACAAAAAATCATTTAAAAACTTTACAAATGGAGCAATAATTAAGAAAAAATTCCTTGTTATGTAAAACATTATAACGGAGACGACCCGTTTTGTCATTTTTTGATATCTATACCACAAACGTCAGAAAAAAATCATAAATTCGTGACTCATAAATCCTTATTTAGAACAAACAGTGGAAGAAATATGAGTTTTTCAGAAAGCAAAGTCGCTCGAGCATAATCAGACCTTCAAAATAAGACATTGACAGTAATTTTCAGATTATAAATAGGTGAGTTATATGGTTTCGAAATTAGCATTGCCCTTATGAGATACAAATCCAACATGGCCGCGCTACAGCCGACCCTTAAGGAGTATAAGACAAGTCAGATCAACAATTATACAATCTTATTCTTTATTTACCATATCAATTGGTCCACCATGTTTCCCACAACATGGCTGAAACGGCGAGTTGGAACTACCCGATGGGTATCCCCATCGATAAAAGCTTATTATTATGAATAATAAGACGAAATTGTCACAACCACATTTATTAAAAGTTCGAGAAACTAGTTTCGGTTGTTATTATTATTATTATTATTATTTGTTTTCTTTTACTGAGTGACCAATATTCATTTTGAATTAACCTGAGCTAAGTCAGTCACCCATATGTTATTCGTTAAGAAATCTTGTATTGTCATAATCTTATATCAAAACCGACACTATTGTTTTAATCCTGTGAAAGTAGATGATTATTTATTTTAGTATTAACTCAGTTAAATTTTCTAATTTTATTGCAGAAAGCTAAGCCTAAAACACGTTTTCTGGCTGGTTCGCTAGCTGGTGTGACATCACAGACTCTAACTTATCCGTTGGATCTTGCCAGAGCAAGAATGGCAGTCACAGGCAAGGAGTGCTACAGTTCTTTAATTGAGGTAATTTTCAAAATAAATCCTTCTTATAATAATTGTTCATTTCAATCATAGAGGTCATAATAAATTTTTGAATTTACTTCCAACAAGATGGCGAGTCTACTGCCCGGTTTCTCGGACGTTAGGTAAATCATTTAGTAGCTGTTGATTGAATAGTGGCCCTATAGCTTGTTTCACATATACCCGGCTAGTCGGGTAACCGGTGTTTTTTTTTTTTTTTTTTTTTTTTTTGTAGATTTCGTCTGAGACTCCAGTTAAGGAGTATAAGACAAGTCAGATCAACAATATTATACACTAGATACCATAATTTTTTTTTTTTTTTTTTTTTTTTTGGAATGAAGCCCACATAGGTCTGAGACCTGTGCGTGGGTAATGAGTTGGATGATGGTGATTGATGAGTTGGACCTACAGTTTTAGGTGGGTTCCGAACCACCGGGAAGTGATTTTACAGCAGAGAACAGTGTCTTTTTTGCTGGCCAATCTAATCTGTCACCGTTACGAACGGGACCTACGAGAACGCAGCTTATCTCTCTGATTGAACAGATACCAGCTACGGCTCGCGGCTATCACTTCCCCGAATTACTTCAATTAGTTGAGGTGAGGCTTAATTTTGATGTGAAAGGAACTCTTGTACACTATAAAAAGCTTTATCAACTAAATATTTTTTCAATTGTTTTCTAAATATTTCTATATTTTCAAGACTTTAAAAACTGCGGTAGCTTGTTGCAGAGTTTCCTACCAATATAACTAGGTTTTTGTTTGAATAAGCTGCTATTGTGACTCACCAAGTGATAATCTCCTCGGCTTCTTGTATTATAATCATGTACATCAAGAGAGTCTATTTTGTTTTTAGTTTATCCAGCTTTAGGGACATTGTATCAGATGGAGCGTTTCACACTTACCCGATTTTTGATACAAATCATTTGATACAATGTAATTATGCAGAGGTATGTGTGAAACAAGCCTTAGGGCCGCTATTGAATCAATTCGCGATTGATTGAACGACTGAGAAACCGGGCATAAGTCGGATAGAAAATGTTACTTTTCTGTATTTTAACTGTATTTCAAAATATAACTCATTGTGTTTTTTTTAATAATATTTTTTATAATAGTATGTAAGTACTTATATAGACATTTTTTTTGGAGGATAAAGCCCACATAGGTCTGAGACCTGTGCGTGGGTAATGAATTGGATGATGGTGATTGATGAGTTGAACCTACAGTTTTAGGTGGGTTCCGAACCACCGGATGTGAAATGATGTGTTATATATCGCTTACTCGTCTCATACGATTTTTAAGCAATTGGTTGGTGATTGATTAATCAGAAAGCATGTAGTTCGGAGGCCACCTAAAACCACCATACATAAATAGCATCATTGTACCATCAATTACTTCAATAACCACATACAAGTCTCAGACTCATGTGGGCTTAATAAAAAATTAACGAATATATTTCGATAGTACTGTATTAATTGATAATTATTATAGCGAGTAGCAGGTTGCCCGATTAAATTAAATTTGAATTTCTAGAATATGCCTATCTACAGATTAAATTTAATAGTCTTTTCCATCTTATTTTTCTTTTTTCTTCTTCTTCTCCTCCTTTCATCCTCCTCCTCCACTCCCTCCCCCTATATATTTATCTTTTTCTTCTTCTCCACCTACTTCTTGCTCTTATTCTTTTATCTCCTCCTTCAATCCCTTACTCTCCAGCTTTAGAGGATTGTCGACAGATAACTGCAAGTAGCTGTTTATTATATAGGATAAAGAGGTATGGCGTAGTCTTGCCATCTCCTCAGTCATATACAGAACTACAGACTCATAATTTCAACATATTATTATTTCTTCAATGAGAAAATTCCCACCTTTTTTTGAGTTAATCTGCGCATTAGTGCATTCTGTAAGTCCTAAGTATTTTTCGTATGTCAGACATGAAAAATGGAGCGTTTTCTGCGGATGATGCCCACATGAGTCCGGAGACTTGTGCGTGGGTAATGAGGTGAAGGGATAAATGATGAGAAACATCAATGGCTGAATGAGATTAGAACCCAAGGCTGTAGGAAACGAAGCCAGCCAGAGGCTTATCTTATGAAAGACAAGCGCTCCAACCAACTGTGCTACCAGAGATTTTTTATCCATGCTAATAACTTATAACAATTTCATATAAGTAAAAAATTAATTATTATTACATTCCTTAAGCGTTTTCTGGTCTATTAATAATTATATTCCATTTAAATTTATTGCAAAAAAGACTAGAAGAAAACCAGCGGTTTGGCAAGTTCTGTAAAATTTTCTACACAATCTTAAATAAAATTGGAGTTTAAAAATGGTTTATTTTAAATAAATTGGTGTTTAAAAATGTTTTATTTTAAATAAAATGTGTAAAATTTACAAATTCCTACAGAGTAGGCACTCATAAGGCACCAAATCTGCAAGAAAGTCGAAAACAAAAGTAGGAAGCAGTCTATATTTTTCACGACCATTATTCATCCTATGTAAAACATAATAATGAGGTTACAACCACTTATTTGGTGGTTCGGAACCCACCTAAAATTATAGGTCAATCACGTTTACAATAACATGGTTCAAGCTACGAGGTGGAACTACCCGTAAGGGTCTCCCTACCATTAAAAAGCCATATGCATTTACTTTTTAATAGCTTGAGGCTGATGAAGCTTCTCCTTAGAAGCGAAATGCATTCCTCCAGTATAAGTGAGTGGAAATAATAATATAAATAGAAATACAGTATCATTTCTGATAGTAGATTTCTATATTCTATACAGTACAAACTTGTATTTAAAATGAATTTTAATTTTTTATTGCGTTTCCTTAGTACTTGTTCATTGCAATTTTTGTATAAAGTTGGAATTTACTAAAATATTCTCTAGATTGTAACATTTTCCACGTAATTTTGTTCTGCTTTTTTTTGTCAAAGGTGTTCTCCAAAACGTGGCACGACGAGGGGTTTCGAGGATTCTACAAAGGATTTGTTCCTACGTTATTAGGCGTGATACCATATGCCGGCACTAGTTTCTACACCTATGGAATACTCAAACTATGGTACACAGGTTAGTTCAGTTGTTGTTCAAAAATACTAGCAGGTTGCCTGATTCAATTGAATTTGTTTAGCGATAGCCGTAGCCGTTCAATCAGATAGAGGTAAGCTACAAACTCTGCTATTGTAAGGGTGACTGATTGGATTGGTCTGCAAAAAAGATTGTTCTCAGCTGTAAAATCACTTCCCGGTGGTTTGGAACCCACCTAAAACTGTAGGTCCCACTCATCAATCACCATCATCCAGCTACACGCACAGGTATCCGACCTATGTGGGCTTTATCCACGAAAAAAATTTGCAAGTCGCATATTTGTCGTCAGGAGAAGATTTATTTATATACAAAAGCTCACAGGACAGGATGATGGCAATTGATGAGTTGGACCTACAGTTTTATGTGGGTTCCGAACCACCGGAGTGATTTTACAGCAGAGAACGGAGTTTTTTTTCTGGCCAATTCAATCGGTCACCCTTACAAAGAGCGCCCAGGAGTTTCGTAGCTTGTCTCCGATTAAACAGATACCTACTACGGTACATGAACTGTTGGTACTAACGATTATTAGCTTGCAGTTATTACAACTTTTATGAGTAGAATCGGACGCGTTTCAAGACCTGAGTGTCATCTTCAGCGAACAGAGAATACATACAAAGTCCTTTTAAAAGCACAAAAATTACGAATAAAGACGTAAGAAGCAAATAAAAAATAATGTTCAATCGATTTATTTTCTTTTCAGAGAAAGTTTTGCACCCACATATTTGTACACATTTTGAATAATAGTAAGATTGATCAAATTTTTAAAATTTATTCAATTATCGATTGGTCTATTAGTGATTGATATTGTAACAGTGATATAGCAGATTCATTATTAGCTGAACATTATTGATTAATTCGTCTCTGATTGATTTCTTTTGTGTAACATAACTGATTAGTGCTTGTTATAAGTAATTTGTGTTAATTTAAAGTTTTTTCAGCATTATTTTGGAGATAGAATCCGTAACAATAAGAATGCAAAAAGAATAATGTTTTTCTTCTTTTCGACAGAATATTAGACTGAAAGTGTGTGTGTGTGTGTGTGTGTGTGTGTGTGTGTATGTGCTTGAATGAGTTCAAGCACAATAATTTTATTATTTGATAATAATTTTATATATTATTATTATTATAATACGTAAAACTCCCAAAGTGGAAGACGCTGAGTGAAGATGGTTCATTTTTTGTTCTTTATATATTATTTTACATAATTTATATATTATTAATTTAATATTTTTTCAATGTTTATTATTTTAATTTTATATAATTATTATTATACAAATATTTCAATAATTTTATTATATGAATACAATAAGAAAACTGTTTTTTCCTTCTTTTTTACAGAATATAACTTTATATTTATAGATACATAAGTTATTGTGTTTTATGGATATTGTTCATGTTGACAAAATTGTATGTTTATTTGAAGGGTTGAGTGTAAGAGAGGACCAGGATTCCTAACTTCACCCTTATCAATCAATCCGTTTAGACTTTTTCAGACATCAGTTCTTTCCAAACGCACTAAATAAAAAATAATATTTCACAAGTTAGTTTGAAGTGACTGATAATTGAATAAACTGACAAATATACATAATCAGAATTATCAATTTCGAATTCCTTTAATTGCTATTAGTTAATACTGAAGACTTCCGCAATGGCGGATATTGACAACAGTATTGAATAGCTGATGGAAATCGATGAATGCTACTGTACAAAAATATCAGTCACCACCGGGAATCGAACCACGGACCTCCCAATTGCCGGTTGAGCGCCTTAACCACTAGACCATGGAGACCTTTCTGCACAGCAGCATTCATTTTTAACTTGGCCATATCAGCTCGTATCTCACAAGTTAGTTTGAAGTGACTGACAATTGAACTGACTGTTGTCAATATCCGCCATTGCGGAAGTCTTCAGTATAAACTAATAGCAATTAAAGAAATTCGAAATTAATAAATTCTGTTTATGTATATTTGTCAATTTATTCAATTGTCAGTCACTTCAAACTAACTTGTGAGATACGAGCCGATATAGCCAAGTTAAAAATGAATGCTGCTGTGCAGAAAGGTCTCCATGGTCTAGTGGTTAAGGCGCTCAACCGGCAATTGGGAGGTCCGTGGTTCGATTCCCGGTGGTGACTGATATTTTTGTACAGTAGCATTCATCGATTTCCATCAGCTATTCAATACTGTTGTCAATATCCGCCATTGCGGAAGTCTTCAGTATAAACTAATAGCAATTAAAGAAATTCGAAATTAATAAATAATATTTATTTTTTGTGTTTTGTATTTTTTTCCAGAGAAATATTCGCAGCCACACCCGATTTTGAACATGATGTGTGGAGCGTGTGCCGGTATGCTAGGTCAGTGCACCTCCTATCCTCTGGACATCGTCAGAAGGCGAATGCAGACCTCCTTCATCACTGGCGGACACTACAACAGCACTATGGGATCCATCATTAAAATATACCGGTATAGTTTAATGGAAAATGTATGCAGTATATTTGTTAAGGTTCAGTATATTGTCTAGAAATAGAGCGTAGGTACTTCAGTAGTATGAATACGATAACACTAAGCAAGATGCTTTAGAGCAGGCAGATGCATAGAGCGTTCAGGGTATCATTAGCGTTATCGTAGTTTTTTCAAACTCTTTAATTGGTTGAGTTCACGATAATATTCTCATTTACCGGCTCTTACTGGCATTTGCTAGTAGAGCCTTCTCATTTGCAGACGATGCATCACTGGTGGTTCGGATCCCACCTAAAACTGTAGGTCCAACTCATTACCCACGCACAGGTCTCAGACCTATGTGGGCTTCATCCTCAGAAAAGCTTTTTTAGCAATTCCGTTTTAGAAATAGATGACCATTAGGCTCTAGGGATAGGTTCTAGAATAATTTAGAAATAGATGTTCATATCACTTGGGAAGTGATAGCCGTGAGCCGTAGCAGGTATCTGTTCAATCAGATAGATAAGCTGCGTTCTCGTAGGTCCTGTTCGTAACGGTGACCGATTAGATTGGCCAGCAAAAAAAGACACTGTTCTCTACTGTATAATCACTTCCCGGTGGTTTGGAACCCACCTAAAACTGTAGGTCCAACTCATCAATCACCATCATCCAACTCATTACCCACGCACAGGTCTCAGACCTATGTGGGCTTCATCCTCCAAAAAAGAAAAAAAAACTTACTCAACGACCAAACACAATTCAAATCAAACGCAATTTTTAAATACATAATGGCCGCTCATCCTAACCTCAACAAAGCATGACTCCTGGCGGCAGGCTGACGAAGCTTCTTTTCAGAAGTGAAATGCATTCCTCAATCATCTCCAATATATGCGAGTAAAACATTATATAAAAGTGAAATACAGTGTCAGTTTTAATATTAGATTGTTCATTAAGTATTTCGTCATGGAAAACATCACAGGTTTTTTTCAATGTATTTGACTTGGCTATATGCACCACTTGGATCTTCTAGGTGAATAAAACTTGAACTAGATATTTAACGTTTGTTTTCAGCGAGGAAGGTATCCAGAAAGGGTTTTTCAAAGGACTAAGCATGAACTGGATTAAAGGACCGATTGCAGTCGGCATCAGCTTTGCATCCTACGATTACGTTCACTGTTACATGAAGAGAGTCCTCAGCAAAACAAAACTATCCTAAAACTATTAAATTATATTCTTGTGTCATAAAACAATAAATTCTATCCATCCTTCTTGCGTATTTCTTGAAGGTAGTTGTGAAATAATTTTTAGACGCGTTTTAACGTTGTTAGTGTAACATATTTGTAATATTGACGTTGAAGTCATTATTTGTAAAGATTTTAGACTGTTTTATTTAAATATATATATAGAGTTGTTATTAAATGATGATGGCGGTGGTTATGCCTTGCTTGTAATATATTATTGCATTGTTTCAATCATTTATTAATTAGGTTAGGGAAGTGATAGCCGCGAGCCGTAGCAGGTATCTGTTCAATCAGATTGAGATAAGCTGCGTTCTCGTAGGTCTTGTTTGTAACGGTGACCGATTAGACTGGCCAGCAAAAAAGACACTGTTCTCTGCTGTAAAATCACTTCCCGGTGGTTCGGAACCCACCTAAAACTGTAGGTCCAACTCATCAATCACCATCATTACCCACGCACAGGTCTCAGACCTATGTGGGCTTCATCCTCAAAAAAAAATTTTGAACACCATGAGATTTTATGCGAGTCTTGAAGACAAGATTTTCAATTCTATGCTAGCTATTACATAACACGTGATACAATGTGAATGCTTTACATTATGATACCGTTCTATTTTTATTGTATATTCTAGAACTGGTTCATTAGAATAAATTGGATTTTTAAAATTTTAAACTATGTTAGTAGCGTTTGCTTGTTTTTAAAATTATACATGAATTTGTTGTTAAAGGTGTGCTTTAGTTTTCATGTAACTTCTGGTTTCACAATATTAGTTTTTATTTATTATTTTTGTTTTAAATAAAAAATATCGGAATATTGTTTATTGATCAAAGTATCAGTATTATAGCTTTCTACTGAACTATTGTGTATTTAACAAAGAAATACTGGTAGTTGAAGAAAATTGTCAAAAATTTGCTGATTTATCGGTTATATTGATTGATTTCCTTTATTAAGGGCGGAATTAGGACTCTTGGTCCTCTCTACCATTCAACCGTAATATGGTTCGGAACCCACCTAAAACAGTAGGTCCACCATGTTCCCCGTAACATGGCTCAAACGGCGAGGTGGAACTACCCGTAAGGGTCTCCCCACCATTAAAAGCCATTCGCTTATTATTATTAACCGTAATATATATAAATAAATTATAATATATTAACCTATACATATATAGATTTCAGATAATATACTGCAGAAATATAGATAATATATTATAGATTATATATTGACTGCAGAACATTTCTATCAAATTGGCTGTTTTCAGCTGTTTGGATTTTCAATTTACTATCATAATCTCATCTCTTCACCCACGCACAAGTCTTGATCTCATTTATGAATAATCATTGATTATGAAACATCTTATCGCACAAAATTATAATACAATGTTACTACACACAGTATGACAATGTGTGAACATTATTTTATAATTAATTAGCACAACAAATGATTAATAATTTTGGAATTTGGTTAAATTAAATCTTTCACTGAAAGAAGACAGTTGAATGATTGAGATTATAAAACAAACAATTGATGTTATAAATTCTGCATACCGGTAATGTGTTTTATCAAGTTGAAAATTTTATATTTATGTTTGATTTGCCACTAAATCTATTTGGGAATTTGGTTAAATGAAACCTTTTACTGAAAGAAGACAATTAAATGATTGAGAATATTATAAAACATAACAAACAATTGATATTATAAATTCTGCACACCGGTAATGTGTTTTATCAAGTCGAAAATTTCAAAAAAATGTTTGATTTGCCACTAAATCTATTTTGGAATCTGGTTTAATGAAACCTTTTACTAAAAGAAGACAATTAAATGATTGAGAATATTATAAAACATAACAAACAATTGATATTATAAATTCTGCACACCGGTAATGTGTTTTATCAAGTTGAAAATTTTATATTTATGTTTGATTTGCCACTAAATCTATTTGGGAATTTGGTTAAATGAAACCTTTTACTGAAAGAAGACAATTAAATGATTGAGAATATTATAAAACATAACAAACAATTGATATTATAAATTCTGCACACCGGTAATGTGTTTCAAGTTGAAAATTTCATATTTATATTTGATTTGCCACCTATCTACTTGAATTAAAATTTATTTATATTCTAGTCATATAACAGCGAAATATTGAATAGTGCAATACTTCCAAGGAGTGCCTTCATTATTACTAATCACTGTGTAGCTAATAATGATAATATTTTACTAGAAAAATGCCTTTAAATATGTCTTTTAAAGCTTTTAATCATATCTTTATAAATTTCTTCATACATCCACCCATTTTAAATGATTTCTATTCATCATTTTCGCATCAAAATAAGGGAATTTCATCAATTTAGTGGATAATATTTCAGTTTCTCAGTTTTCCTTAATGTTGGACTGCCTATCTATCTGTAGCTACACTTTTCTTTTAGAAGTAACGGGTGTTTCAAAAATCACGCAACCCGAGATCAAATGGCGGATGTCATGCATAGTGATACATTTTCTGTGTCCCAATCAATAGGCTATTTAAGCAACATTTAATTCAATGTCAACTATCTAAGATAATTGGAATGCACAAACCAGTATTAGTTGAGTCACTGCATTCGTTTATCATTGTAATAATAATAATAATATCGTGTGACCTGGCTGGCTCAGGTCTGGTGTCAGAGTTATCAGGTCGCACCTGAATAAGTTCAGGGCCTCTGACGTGACTTAACTACTGTTTTTAGGCAGCCGGGACCGACAGCTTAACGTGTCCTCCGAAAATCATTGTAAGTTCTTGAGTTAGATCTATTTTTTCCAAGATGATTCTAGATCCTTGGAACTTGACATGTCTAAAGTTTTCTTATGGGCTCTTTGAATTACGAAGTTGATAACAAAATTCTTATACAATAAACTTAAAACTCTAAGAACTCAATTTACAAGATCGTCTTGAAACTCCAAAGAAGGAAAATTTGAAGGAAAGTACAAATCTATTTTAAAGCTAGAGGGCACCAAATGAAACATCTAACTCCCTAATATTAGTACAAGATGACTCATGGGTTGCGTAACTTTTGGAACACTCTGTATCTTGACCCTTCTTCACTTATCATTGTAAATAACAAAAATGTCTTTATGAAGTACTACTATACTTTGTCTTAATACTCTTTACCCAAAAAAAAAACAAGTGATGTAGTCATAATCCCACCTAATATAATAAATTAAATTCTGAGCCTACTTAAACTACTTCTTGAAACACGAATTTAATGTAACTCAATGCAATTTACTCATCTCGAGATTTAGAAAATTTATACAACTACTGTAAATAGTTCTAATAATAATTTATAGAATATAATTTTATGTATATTATCAATGACATGCTTTTTACACATGTAATAATTTACAAATTCAAAATCAAATTCTATTGTTCATCTGTTCTACTGTAGTATTCATATAACATGGCAGTGTGTAGCAGATGGGACATGCTACATCTGAACCCAGCATACTGCTGCCAAGTTATATGAAAACTACAGTGACTATGTTTTGTTTTATCTGTTTTGTGTATGTTTATCAACTAAACATGATTATTTTTTCCAATACATTTGTTTCAAAGAATCAGATTAAAATTCATGATTTAGATATAATATTAACAATTTTTCAATAATAATTATGTGATATATGGGCTTACAATAATGGGTAAAAAAATCTTATGTAAATATTCAAGAGATTTCAATTAGCTGAATTGAAATAAAAATTATTGAATTTGACGTCGACAATTTTTAAATTATCTTTTTTGTCTACAATAACAGTAAAGAGACTATTTTGCACATGGGATAATTTTTTAAGCTAAAATTTTCCATTATCACTGAATAATATGCTTTATTTACTAACAATAAATTTGAATGTGAGTTAGCGCAACAATTTAGACTGCTGTTGTTAATGGTATAGAGTAATCATTAAGTCGCACACATCAGAAGTTAAAAAAAATAAGTAAACTAATTAATATTAAGTTTTTTGAGAAAAAAACGTAACTTAGTAAAATGTACACAAATTGCATGAATTTTCACAACAAATGCTCAAAATGGTTGCCTCGCTCAGTATTGAATGCATGAATTTCATGCTTGATTTTCTGCTCTTGATAAAACGACTTTTTAACAAAACAGTAAACTTAACAATACTACAGACTTGATGTAGCCAGTATACACTTCAATGGTGTCTAGATTTGTTGTCGGTACTACATGGGATACTATCGTACAGAAGCATGGCCGACTCTAGTGTCGGCCATGACAGAAGCCATCATACTCAATTCAATGAAGCTACTATTTTTAGAAACGTTTATTTACATGTGCGCTACTTTATGATCACTCAAATTTTGAAGTTTAAATTTTCAAAAATTGTATAATTTTTACTCAATTATGACTGAGTTGCAAAATAAATTGCTTGTAATCAATTTTTTATTTGATTACAACAGCTATCTAGTTCTATGACTAATAAGCAGTTTAGATTTAGCCTAATTCACTGAATGTAATCAATGGTTAAGTTCCGGGGAGTTTTACCGGTAACTGGTAAATGTAACCTGTGGCGCCTAATTGGTCTACTCAAATTCACAGACGTTGACATTTTTTCACCGGTGACACCGGTAATATTCCCAGGAACTCAACCAATAATAACGCGTATACTTAATTCATTGCAAAATGTAAGTAAAAACAATATTCATATTTCAAACCATATATCTTTAATTATTGTGCATAGAAAATACTTGAGTCTCTAAACTCAACTATTTATACCGCGAACGTTTTCAGTTTTTAAACATTTTTAAATTCATCCTCTTTCCCTCCGATTATACTACTTTAAAAATTGAAATAACTTTTATAATATTTTTATATTAAAGTCATCATCCTTCCGGCTATAAAGCTAGGATTTCCTGGCTCCGCATTTTTGCGGAGTGCACTGTGCACCAGTTTTACCAGACGCAAGCTAAAGAAGTGTGGGGGATTTGTCTCAAATTTACCGTAAGTTTATTTATTATGTACGGTACTGTACTTTGAATTCTAGTAGAATTGTTGAGAGTTTATTTATGGAAATGCAATGTTGAGTTTGCCGTGGAAAATGAACTAAATATTAGGAGAAAAACACCGTTTTATTTATGGAAATGCAAGTTCGTTTTTACAAAGATAATCAAGACTCTAAACACATCGTCATGTATCAACAACTTTATATCTAGGTAACGCCTCTATACAATTCATAGAGAAGAGAAGCAAACGTTCTATGAAGGTTGCATGCCTTCTCTTTACAGGTACCTTTAATTGATACCTAAGGTAATTTAAAGGAAGTGATAGCCGCGAGCCGTAGCAGGTATCTGTTCAATCAGATAGAGATAAGCTGCGTTCTTGTTGGTCCTGTTTGTAACGGTGACCGATTAGATTGGCCAGCAAAAAGACACGTTCTCTGCTGTAACATCACTTCCCGGTGGTTCGGAACCCACCTAAAACTGTAGGTCCAACTCATCAATCACCATCATCCAACTCAGTACCCACGCACAGGTCTCAGACCTATGTGGGCTTCATCCTCCAAAAAAATTTGGAGCTGAATCCCCACAATTCTTTAGCTTGTCTGGTAACACTGTTGCAAAAAAGTACGGAGTTAGGAAAACTCAGCTCAAGCTTAAAAGGAAGTTCAACTAAGAGACTTAATATTATGTGCCATTTCTGCATCGACGTGGGTGTTTTGTATGAATATTTTGCTCATTGTATGTTTTGTAGTTGTAATTGGCTTTCTGATTTGTTGTTGAAATAAAATTGTTATCTAAAATTTGCTCTACTATTACTTATCACTGGAATTCTATTAGTCTATAAGTTTTAATTCTATTAGTAGCTATGCTTTTCGAAAAGACTCGAAATTAAAACCGATTCACATTAGAAATGCTCATAACTCCTGAAGGGGAGCGAATTTTTCCAATTTGATAGCATATTTTTGAAGGTCTCTTCAAGTACTATCAACCACCACAGTATGAGCATTTTTTAATATTAAAACTTTTTAATATAAATATTTAAACACACTCTATTTCTCCCATTCTCTCCTCCTCTATTCTCTTTCTCTCTCTCACACACAAATTTTGCTCAACTATTACCTATCACTGGAATTTGCACTAGTCTAGAAGTTTTTATTCTATTAGTATCGAAGTTTTTATTCTATTAGTATCGAAGTTTTTATTCTATTAGTATCGAAGTTTTTATTCTATTAGTATCGAAGTTTTTATTCTATTAGTATCGAAGTTTTTATTCTATTAGTATCTATGCTTTTCGAAAAGACATTGATGACGTCATGAAGCCATGTTTTGATTGGTCTAGACATTGTCGAGTCCTTGTCTTGCCTTGCCGAGCCCGATAAGTGTGAATCGGCCTTTATCCATCTCATGCAACAATGATGGCTAGTTGGAATGCATCACTTAAGCTGGGCATTCACGTTCCAACTTCCAGTACCACTTGCAGTACTGCTAGATGGATAGTCGACTCCACTCACGCTCCTACTTGCAATCCAACTTTATTCCTAGTCAGCTGTGAGCATCGCTCTCGAGCTCAAAAATGTAACCGAAGTTGCCCGAAGGTTAAGCACTAACTGAGATAAGTTGGACGACTTTGATTCGACTCCCCCACACACGCTCCAACACCGTCGACATTCGGAAGTCGTCCCTCTACAATTCCAACAAGCCCATTCACGTTCCGTTTTCGGATCCAACCTTGGAGGTTGGACTGCAAGTGGTACTGCAAATCGGAACGTGAATGCCCAGCTTTACACTAATCATAATATTTTGTCTTGACAGACGACACCGCAGAATCAATAATTGGTTATTAAACGACTAGCAGGTTGCCCGATTCAATTACAGGTTTCAAAATGGATTTTTAGTAATTTGTTTATAGGTGGTTAACCTTTCCTATCCGCAGAAAAAGCCAAGTACTTTGTCTTCTTAGCATTAACGGTTAAAAGTTTATGCCTGAACCATAGCCCAATTTTATTGAGAAGGACTTCAGCGTTTTTATAATTGAATCTGGATTTCTAAAAATTTGTAATAACCTATATATAAATTCAATTGGTCACTTTTTATCCCTCTTCTTTTACTTTTCTTCTTTTGAATCAGAATAATTGAAAGTCACTCATTAATCTAGTAGCCTTTGGGCTCGTTTTGCCAATTCATCAAGGTTAGGGTTGTATTTATGGACGTTCCCTTAGTTTTTCGAGGGACTCTTGAAATGTAATGTATTTATAATGGCATTTCAAGGGAGCCTCGAGTCATGAGTCACTGAAGGAAAGTTCATAAATACGGGAAATAATGTGTCCGGTCAGCAGAGGTGGCCTTCAAGTAGATATTACATCAGAATCCGCTCAAATACCAGAATAAATTCGTTGCCATTGAGAAAATACATCAATAAACTGTTTATTATATAGGATTCATCATGGTAACTATCCGAGGTCAAGGATTCGGTCATAGAACAATTGGTTAGGGAAGTGATAGCCGCAAGACGTAGCAGGTATCTGTTCAATCAGATAGACATAAGCTGCGTTCTCGTAGGTCCTGTTTGTAACGGTGACCGATTAGATTGGCCAGCAAAAAAGACACTGTTCTCTGCTGTAAAATCACTTCCCGGTGGTTCGGAACCCACCTAAAACTGTAGGTCCAACTCATCAATCACCATCATCCAACTCATCACCCACGCACAGGTCTCAGACCTATGTGGGCTTCATCCTCAAAAAAAAAACAAGGGAATGAAGCGGGAGAAGAGCTTTGTATTTCAAGTCTTTTCATATCAAAACGATATTTCCAAGAAAGAACATTGTATGAGAGACGAATGCTCTTGATTCCTGGGTTAAAAGGCACGCAAAATCGTCACAATTTAATGTAAAATCTGTCAACTCATCCTTTGCAGTGCACAGGAACACAATTTTGTTTGACCTTCTACGCATTCCTGTTTGTAAACAGATGACATGCGCAAAACAAATTCATATAACTGTCAAGAATGAGTTGGCAAGCTATGCTGAGCTTATTTATTATGATGTTGAAGATCCATCTTGTTTCCACTAATATGTAATATAAACTTAATAAAACAACTTTTGAATGGAAATTAACTCACGTTATGGCGTGACGGCCGTTTCGCTCTGTTGTCTAGAGCATCGTCAGACGACCCACAGTACACGAGTGTACCGTTTCGCTCTGTTGTCTAGAGCATCGTCAGACGACCCACAGTACACTCGTGTACTGTGGGTCGTCTGACGATGCTCTAGACAACAGAGCGAAACGGCCGTCACGCCATAACGTGAGTTAATTTCCATTCAAAAGTTGTTTTATTAAGTTTATATTATTTATTATTATTATTATTATTGTAATTATTATTATATTGTCATGCCAAACCGTATTTATTTTGAACAAAGCTCTAAAAAATAAGCGTATTGCTGTTATAGGTGGGGAGACCCTAGCGGGCTGTTCCACCTACCCTTTTGAGCCATGATATGGGTAATTAATGTTATGATATGTTATGGGTAATTAATTTACCCATAATTATAGATGTCATCAATAATTTATCTATCTGTTATCATCTATAATTTTAGATGGGTTCCGAACCAAAGCTCTAAAGATGTATAACATGTCAATGTAGTGTAGGAATAATTACTTGTCCTACACAGTACACGTTAACTTCTCCAGCCATAAGGTTACAACAGGAAAACCTGTTAAATTACCACAAGCCTATAGTTATTATTTTAGTGCTAATCATTCCATAACCCAGTGCATCTCGTCCTGGCCTGAGACAAGTACAACAATGCCATGGAACCCAAATGATATGTAATTTATTATATTAATTATTTTGTAAATAATATAATTTTATATTCTTTATTTAGTTTCTTTATAGCTTATATTTAACTTTTCAAGTGAATTTAACGACTTGCAGTCAAATTTGACTGCAAGTCGTTGAATTCAGATAGAAAGTTAATATTAACAACGCAGTTCGTCATGGAACAAGAAATCCAGTAACTTATATTTAATTTGTTTCTTCCGACTACTAATAGTTGTAAGACATTGAAATGTTCTTTTGTTGTAAATTTATTTATTTGAAAATAAACTATCTATCTATAATTAAAAATGCATCATTAAAGAAACCGATAGAATTACTTTTACAAAACATACCTTTATTTAACAGCAAATCTAGCAAACACTACGTTATACCCTCTTTTTCTTTCCACTGAGCCTTCAGCAATCGCAACTTTTCTCGCTTCTTATTCTCCTTCAGCGATTTGCTTTTCAAAAGTCTTTTAGTTTGTGCTTCTACCGACATCTCCTTATTAACCAAATTATCCAGCTGAGTTATCAACCGCTGTCTGGCCAGTTTCCTGTTCTCACTCTGAGACCTTGAAAAGTGGCATTTGAGAACAATTCCTAAAACAGAAATTTAAACTTAAAAGGTTGTGAAAATTGAGAGACACGCACAGAATAAGCGAGTTTAAATTACATTTCAATGTTAATAAAATAGATTACGGAAAAAGAGAATCACTAATACACTCAGAAACCGCGTCTCCACCAACCGAACATGTCTGCCGAACATTGTTGGCGAATACAAAAAACGGACAAACATTAAACATATGGGTCACCGAACATGTTCGTGAGTTCAATTGGAATGTTCGGTCTGTGAGCGAACAGTGACGACCAACAACAGGTTCCCGCCACTAACCCCACCACACCGATCATAATGTTCGAGAAGGCGTCCACACCAAACCAACACCAACCAATGTTCGGCGACATCAGATAATTCCAGCAAACACTGTTCGGTTGATGGAGACACGGCTTAAGGTCCATCCAGACATGCAACATAGTAAACGTCAAATTTAATTAAAAACTACATCCCAATTATTATCAAATTTGAAATAATAGTACAGTATATCAAAAACCTTGACAAATATGGGTTTGGAGCCTATTCTGTATAATGAGAGAGAGAGAGAGAGTGAGAGAGAAAATAATGAGTAGGGGTATGTCTGTGTGCTTTTAGTCTTATGGATTTCACAAAACTTGGCACATAGCTTCCTCTAAACTCGATTCAGTGCAACTCAAAGCCAGATTTTTCATTTAACTTTCAGATTTTTCAAAATTAATGTTCAAATGTCACTTATGGACACTGTTACTGTTTCACTGTTTCAAAATGATTTTAGATGCAGGAAGCACCTAAAACAGCTGATAACATGATACGTCACTATGGCGATAATATAGATGATACGCCGAGTCTTAAGCCTTAGATTAGCAATAGAAAGTAATAGATTAGCTCTATATCAATATAACAGCTCCTAATTACCCAGTGCTTACTTATTGTGTGTATTGAGCTTTCCCTGTAATACATTAATCTAAAGAACCAAGCACTAAACTTTGCAGGTGGGTATAGCTGCAAAGTTACTAAAAAAGTAGTTTGCTTATGAAAAACACAAAAATTCACATCATTAGTGCAACGATAGCCGAGTGCCGGATCAGGTAACTTTTCAGAGATAAGCTACGAAGCTCCTGGGCGCTCTTTGTAAGAGTGGCCGATTGGATTGGCCAGCAAAAAAGAGTCTGTTCTCTGCTGTAAAATCACTTCCCGGTGGTTTGGAACCCACCTAAAACTGTAGGTCCAACTCATCAATCACCATCATCCAATTCATTACCCACGCACAGGTCTCAGACCTATGTGGGCTTCATCCTCCAAGAAAAAAGAAATCAGTTTATTTGTGAACTTCTCTTTTCAAACAGATGAACTTTTTTTGAGGATAAATTTAGTGTATTTAAGAGTATTTTGTGAATTTTAGTGTCTTTTTTGCTGGTCAATCTAATCGGTCACCGTTACAAACAGGACCTACGAGAACGCAACTTATCTCTATCTGATTGAACAGATACCTGCTCGCGGCTATCACTTCCCTTAACTGTATGGTATAAACACTGTATTATATTTCACTAACCCTCCACAATTGTAACCACTACCATAAGTTATCCACCCCTGGAAAGGAAAACTCCAAACTGGATTCCCGGGCAAAAACAGGTGTAATGCTAGTACCTGATTCATAATTTACACTCACCAGTAGGTTTGTGCGTGATAACAACACAATTGTTGGTCTTATTCACAGACTGGCCACCGGGTCCGCTACCTCTGACAAACTGCTCCAGTAAATCTTCCTCGTTGAGAGTTGGCACCTTGGAATAGTCGATGCCTTTTTTCAAAGTCAAAAGCGAGGTAGTGGAAAAACTCCTTGATTGCACGCTGAATAGTTGCCTTAGAAATAGATTCATCTTGATTTTAATTACACAACTCTTGCCTTTATTAGCAACTGTTGTCCTCTCTGAAATAGGTAGATTTCAAATCAAATTATAGGTAGATTAAATACAAATAGTTAGTTGATTTCATCTTTCTTATTATCTTTTTGTTTCCTAATTCCGTTCTGTTTCCTTTTTTCTATTCATATTTCTTCATCCCATTTTTCATTCCATTCATCTTTCCTTTTTCAAAAGCGAGTGATAGCCGTGAGCGGGTAAAGATAAAAGATACTATGATGTTGAAGATCCATCTTGTTTCCACTAATATGTAATATAAACTAAAAAAACACTTTTAAATGGAAATTAACACTGTGTACTGTGGGTCGTCTGACGATGCTCTAGACAACAGAGCGAAACGGCTGTCACGCCATAACGTGAGTTAATTTCCATTTAAAAGTGTTTTTTAAGTTTATATTACATAAAAGATACGTTAAGTGAAAATAAGCTACGAACTTTTGGACTCTCTTTGTTAGGGTGACCGATTGGATCGGCCAGCAAAAGACTCTTCTCTGCTGTGAGATCACTTCCCGGTGGTTCGTAACCCACCTGAAACTGTAAGTCTAGCTCATCAATCACCATCACCCATGCACTGGTTTTAGACCTATGTATGATTTATCATAAAAAATCCGGTTTTATTTATGCTTTATATTTATGCCTATGCCTCATTGATTATCCCTTATACTTTTTCCCATCTTTTCCATTACACTTTGATTATCCCATATTTTTGCAAATTATCCGTTTTTCTTTTTGCTTTACATCTAAGCACGGTTGGTTATCCTCACACACTTTTTCTAATTGTTTATCAATCAGCATTTTCAAAACGTATTTCTCATGAATTTTTGACTGCATTATGAGGGTGAGGCTTTAATTGATAGAGAGACCATTGTGGTCATTCCACCTCAACTTTTAAACCATTTTAAAGGAAACCAGTCCGATGAACAGTTCTAGAGGGTTTGATGATTAATATTTCGAATGACAAAAATATTGATGCCCGATGCCTTTGAAATAAATAATATTGATAAATGCTTTTTGAAATAATCATTTAAATTTCCTGTTTTTAATTTACTTTCTATTGCATTTGTTATTCTCTATCATTTTATTATACAGTAAATGTATTTTCTGCTTCATAATATATTGTCATATTTGCTTTACAATTAGAAAAAAGTCAAGGAATATTCTCTATTCTATTCTAATCATGCAGACTGAGAGGTTTTCATCAATCACAAATGTGCATATACATTGCTTACATTTGCGGTTCCAATGTACATAAGAAATACTATATTTTTTAGACAATATTTTGCATTGTACATTCAAATATAGATCAATAGGCCTACTGTATTTACCACGGTAAGGTACCCTACTGTATCTAGCCTGCTGTTGAAGATAAGTCTATTCATAACACCGCAGCCGCAGTGGTTTAATCGGTTGGGGCGGTATTTCTAATGAGACTCTGACTGGCTGCTTCTCCTTCGGTCATATTGTCCAGCCTGGCATACTCTTGTCATTATTCACCTCATTACTCATGCACAAGTGTCAGACTCATAAAACAAGTATATTGGGTCCAAATCTGTCAAGTATTTTTTTACTGTGATTACGTATTGGATAAACGACACCGGCATCAGTAATAAAGCACCTTTACACCAAACTCAACCACTGTGGAGAAGAAAAGATAAAAATATCGATAAGCTTTATTAAAAATAGATGAATTTCATAAAAGGCCAGGATATGCTCACCTCGAAATGAAATTTTTTATCACTTGATTTCTTAAGAGATTTATTCTTTTTGAATTCCGATTTAATTCGCTCTTCAAAGTAAGTTTTATCTGTAAATTTCAAGTTTTGACCATACTTCAACAGATCTTTATAAAGGCGCAGGACTTGCTGGCGTCCGACACTCATGATTCTGGAAAAAAAACCAAGGAAAATATGCTGTTGTAGATGATAGTTCAAGAAAGAAGTGAACTGGTTCTGGTGACTGATGAGATGGCCAGTCAACTACGACTGATGAAGTTGTTTTTATATGTAAAAAAACACAATACGTTGAACATTCATGAGCAGAATAAATCAATCACGTTAAAAATGAGATTATTGAATAATACGAAAAGACAAAGACGTTTAAAAGGCCTTAATACCTTTCAAAAGTATTGGTAAAAATATGATAAATTTTAAGGTTAGGATAGTCAAAAGACGAACACATCAAAATCAAATGATTTGATTATTATCTTGAGTATTAAAATTATTACAGATGCCACTTCATAGATCAAAAATTAGAAATCACATCCAATTGAAATGATAAGCTAATAAAAAATCACGGTTTTTTGAAAATCTTTACCAAATTCCATGCATCCAAACAATAGTGATACAGCAGACGCTTGATGGTGATCAGATGTTCACCTCG
The DNA here is from genome assembly GCA_948455865.1 of Conomelus anceps. Lineage (NCBI taxonomy): Eukaryota > Metazoa > Arthropoda > Insecta > Hemiptera > Delphacidae > Conomelus > Conomelus anceps. The sequence continues at coordinate 71,678,009 of OX418219.1, forward strand.
ATATTATCAGACATCGACACCTTACCTTCGATACCTCACCATCGATGTGCCGAGCTCTCGAAACTAACCTCAGTCCTCAGTCAGTTTTTTGTTTTTTTATCGCCAACGGTTAAAATAGTTCAAGACTTCAAGATAACAGATAACGTTTACAAATGAATATTCATTGTCAATATTGTCATTCAGTTTCTACCGCTTTGAGGAATTGGTACAGTGTTCCCGGCTTTCGGCCATTAGTATTCCTTATGAAACTAAATCGTAACTTTGACTCGAACTTTTATGAATTATTATTCATGTTCCAGTATCCGGTTGCGCATTCACTAGTTCCATTTCATTTTTTCGTTGCTTTTCTTTTTGTATTTATTGTTTGACGATCGTTTTCAACACAGCTTAAAAATTTACGTAACATTTAGATCAATTATTATTCCTTTCCTAAGAAGCTGTCGGGTTCAACGCACTTGTGTAAATAAAACATACTGCGTGTATCATGGAAAACGGACACAAATCATCATCAACTTCCAAAATTTTGGATAAAGTCTTCGAAGTTTTAGAATCAGAGGGTGTTCTTGGAACAAGCCGAAATCAGCCAGTGGTCGTTTTCAAACATCCAAAAGAATTAAAGGTAAATTTTCAACTTGTTTGAAATTAATCCAATCTCGTCTAGGCCTTTACAATAATAATTTACTGTATTCTAATTCTTGTATTTTCATTTGTTTATTTGCGTTTTAATTTCCTTGAATTTTTAGACAGAAATTCCTAATTTGGATCTGGAAGCACCGATTACTGATGAGAAGCAATTATGGGAAGTAGTAAGACGTATCGTACAGCACTGTGTCAAGACTTCACACCCATATTTTTTGAATCAACTCTACGGTGGTCTTGATCCGTACGGTTTAGCCGGTGCATGGATTTCTGAAGCTCTCAACACAAACCAGTAAGATTACTGCATTACTTTTTATAGTATTAACCATTTGAAAATATCTAACCACAATAAAAGGTGCTTCAGCTTCAACTAAAGTGCTGATTGCTTCAGTTAGAAATAATTGTTCTGCTTTATAGCCCATTATCTGTTGTTTCTCTTCTTATTTGCCCACATGAATCTAGGGACGTTTCCATGGAAAGTTCCCACGTACAATGTTTAAATATTAGCTATGAGTAGATGTTTAAAAAAGTCACCAAGGGGGTGAAAAAGATTGAAAATCCTTGAACTTACTAAGCCTTTCTACTTTTACTAGTAGGATATTCAGAGCTGCAGTATTTGAACTTGGCTCTTTGCTGTGAAAAACAAGCACTAATCCTTAATTCTAAAAAGGTAAGTTGATTGCACAGCGAAGCATCAATACTAGATAATAATCACCATCGCAAAATCAAACTCATGCTGTTGAATGGTATGTGACACATTGGAGCCGCGTGTGTACCACCTTTTGCAGCCAGGGGTGGTGTCTTTTGGGGAGTGCAAGGGGAGACTTAGTCCCCCACAATATAACAATTATTTATATTCATATTATTGTTTTGAACAACATTTCTGCATTGGAATAGCTTATTTACTTGATAAAATAATAAGGAACATGATGAGACAAAATTGGGGTCGACACGGTCACTAAGAAGGGATGTCTTGTCCCTTATAATGCTCTATAAAATTCTCAACAACAAAGTGGACTCTCCATATCTCCTGAATAGGATCTGTATTGCCGTGCCCACTCTGCAACGAAGATGGCATCCTTTATTCTTTAATCATAGATATCTGACAGCAAGTAGGTACTTTACACCCTTAAATACTTTACACCGGTGGTTCGGGACCCACCTAAAACTGTAGGTCCAACTCATCAATCACCATCATCCAACTCATTACCCAGGTCTCAGACCTATGTGGGCTTCATCCTCCAAAAAAAATTACATGCCTAGGCTGCTGAATGGTCTGGATGGCTCGGTGGATATATTCTCAGACAGCCCAGGAGCCCTTAAAAGTAAGATCCACACATTGCTTTCTCGTCAATAAACCTACACTCTCAAATATATTTTATATCAATTTATTTTGGATTTTCCTTAATTTCTTCTCCTTCTACTAACACTCTCCCTGTTTTCCTTTTATTCATATTTTCCTTTCCCACTTATGCTTCTTCATGTTCATTATTTTCATTTTTCTCACGATAGTTAAGTAATTTGTTTAAAAAAGAACTTCTTAATCATGTTTTTTCTCCTTTATATTTGTATTTAGTACATTTTTCTCAATTTCTTCAAGTTTGCTTGTGGTTTACTCTATTTAGAATTTTGTATTTGTGTCAAGGAGGCAGTTTTGGGTACATATTACCTGTTGCCTCCAAAGAATATTTGTATCAAATAAATAAATTAATATGATTCAAGAAATTTACACAGATTTTTCAACAAATCTGACTTGTTTTTGCCGCTTGTTTCCCTTTACTAGGTTGGACTGATATGGCGTTCCTGTACACAGGAAGTGTTAGATTTTGCTATGGTAATTATCATCGAGTATTGGTTGCTCCATTGTGCAAGCGCCCTAAGGATTTAACTTACAAACTCGCATCATAGCTGTTATGTGCTTCAATTGACTGATAAATTGCATTATTCTCGCCACTACAGTCATAAATCATAGATTAAGTTGATTATTCAGTGTATAAAAGTAAGTTGTTAGCTCTTTTTTTGATAGAAGCACAATGATATGTGATATAGATTTATTGTTTTCTATTGCTAAATCAAATATAATATTACTGTATTATCTGCCTTGGTTCAGTGTAACATAACGCATTAATAATTATCTTTCCTCTCATATATTTGACAAAAATTGATCCAATATTGGTTTTACATCTAATTAGTATAATAAATTCAGAAATTGATTGGTTGATTTTATGAGAGTTCTGTCTTTCTGACCCTCAATCGTGCTCCAAGATTCCTAAATCTCTGTTCTCTGCTGCAAAATTCCTTCCCGGTGGTTCGGAACCTACCAAAAAGTGTAGGTAATCAATCACCATCAATCAAAATCATTACTCACTCACAAGTCTCAAACCTATGTGGGCTTCATCCTTAAAATAATAATAGAAATCAATTACAATATTATTATTTTTAAGCTTAAATTATTTTTGAATTTGCGAACATCAATATTTTTTCCAGTAATATTGAATGCCAATCATTTTTTTTTCAATCCAATGCCAATTCAACTTCAGTTTCTTTATTTTGGAAAATTTGTGGTGGTTGCAGATACACTTACGAAGTAGCTCCAGCTTTCACATTAGCTGAATTGGCTGTTCTAAAACGTGTTCTCAGTCTTGTAGGATTTGAAAATGGCGACGGGATTTTTGCACCTGGTAAATATGATTTTACATTGAATTTTTTTCAAAAAATTTATATGACTAGGCTACTATTTTTTCATTAACTTGATATTTAATATGTTAAACTGACTTCGGTAAGTTATGTTTATTTCGCTATCTATTATATGTCATTTATCTATCCGAACCTCAGTTCTTTAGTAGAAAGAAATGAATAGCTGCCGGAGTTTTTTATTAACGTTAAATCTTATTAAATTATTGAATTTTAATTAAATTAATTAATTATGATTATATTATTATTTATAAAATTATTGCATTATTACATTTTCATCTTTTTCTAAGTATGATTTCACATTTTTTAAAAAGATTTATTATTATTATTTATTTTAATTATTTATTCAAATAACTTGGTATATAATATGTTATATTTTACTACTTAAATGGAAAACTATTCCTAAAAATTGTTCTTGCTTACCACTCTATCAAGCTACATAATTCCAATAAATTACTTGCTACTATATTACTACGAGTATATGTATTATTTTCTAAATAACTGATGAATAATATATTAAATTTCATCACTGAAATGGAAAACTACACATAACATTTTTTTTTTATTTTCCCACTATGAACTATCAAGCTACATAGGTTCCAATACATTACTTGCTAATAGATTCCTACATTACTACTTGTTTATGCATTATTTAACTTGAATAATATGTTCAACTCTATTACTGGAATGGAAAACTACCCATGAAATTTCATCTTGTTTATCACACTACCCAGCCATATAGGTTCCAATAGCTTGCTTCTAGATTTCTCACAATGATTAAATTCTGTACATCAAATACGAAAACAATGTCTAATAACTAGTCTTATAACAATGAATGATTACGCAATAACTGATTAACAATCATTATTATCCTCGTTGACCCCACGCTAAAAACAAGTAGATAATCTCCATAAGAAAGATTAATGACTCATATTCAGTGATTAGAAATAATTAATTAGTAAATTGACTTGACTCATTTCCAATATTATAAGTAATGTAATAAAATTATATTCGAATGGATCAACGAAGGCCAATAGATCAACGCATACAGACTTCCAGTAATTAAATTTGGGTTATTAATTTCTAATTTTTGTTTTCATCCTCTTTTCATTACAGAATTCAGCAATTATCATTCGTTAAAAATTCATTTGATGAAAACTTCAAATTTCCCCCAAAATTTTAATTTATTTTTAATTTAAGTGTTCATTTTTTCAGGTGGAAGTGTAGCCAACATGTTTGCGATAGCTTTGGCACGTTACAAAATGGATCCTACCACAAAAAACAGAGGAACTTCGCATTTACCTCCTCTGGTCATGTTAACATCTGAAGAGGTGGGTATATGTTACCGAAGAACGAGTTCATAGGTGTACTTTTATCTGTAAAATTATTATTTTTTTTTAATTTTTTAATATTTATCATGAAAACTGTCAATTAATATTAGTCAACACTACTAAGGGATTTGGTAACAACCTTTCAATAAATAGGTACAGTATCAATAAACCAATACGACGGAAAATCCAAGAACCCGACGAATTTACATAAAATCATTATTATCAGTTGTGCTGATAGGCATATGCACCATTTAACTACTTCATTTTCCATAAACGTCATATGTTTCCTGATTAAAAAAAATGCACATCGGCAGTTCTTGAAAAAGAGAAGTTTCTTTTCCTCTTGTTCAACAGATCTTCTAATATATCATGCCTCAATATTTTCTCTGTATTTTCAATTTGACGAATTAAAATAATTTAAGAGAAGATTTCAACCAATCAAAAATGAAAACGTCAACGCTTGCACTGTAAAAAGTAAAGTGAATAATTGGGCTAAGCAGCAAACTTCGTGATATAATCCAATTTTTTTGTATTCGAAATGATCCAGTTGTGGAATGTTTTGATTTTTGCTAGCCAAAGCGAATCTATAGCCTATGGTGGGTTCATAATTATAATTATTTTACATATTTATAATTATTTTACATAATTATAATTTATATAATTATTTTACTTCATTATAATTATTTTACATCATAATTATTTTTATATTTTTACTCCAAAATCAATAACGATCTCACTTGGACTATATACCAATATATAGAAATAGAGTCAGCTTTGATATTAGATTGTTCATCAAATACTTTGACATGAAAAACATCACCGACTATATTTCAAGAGCCTAGAATTTTTACTTTCAAGAGCTAGGACACGGACGATCGGACAATCGCACGACTTCAATAAGGCCCTGTCTGTTCCTTAATAATTGAAGTGAAGTTTTGGTTTCAAAAACTTCAACATTTGAAAATTATCAAATGAGAAAATGTAAAACATATCGGTGGAGTTATTACAACAAAAGTAAATAGTAATAGTATAAAATCAACAATCCTTGAACTATAATCATTTTATTATTTTTTGAGTGGAGTATTTTGGTAAATCTAAATTTTCAGCATTAAAATTAACCTCAATGTTTTGGACAATATAACAAATTCAAAATTTGTGAAGAGAGCAGTTTCAGTCAGTTGCACATTCACGTTCATTGCAATTTTGTCACAATAAATAATTATATTGCAAGCGATTTTCGTTTTTTGTGCAGAACTATTCAGTATTTAAATGTATCTCTTCTAGGTGCAGTTTCTAGATAAATTTATCGTCGATTTTTCTAAATTCTAGACAGTAATTAATAATTGAATATAAAAGCGCGATATCAAACCAGGTCATTGCTGTTTCAAAGGTTATCTAATCAATTTTAATTTGAGCTAATATATTCGTATAATTTTTTAATCAGCTAACCAATGAACGCCGTTGAGTAGCTTTTTTCATTTAATTGTGATTACTGACCTATAACGTTTTCATTTATCTTAATTATTGTGTTGGTTGATTTCGTATCTAACAGTTGGCTGAACATTGTACATGAACTCACAATGATGTATTAATAGATATCGTACTATCTGTACTGTACTATTATCCTGTAAATTTTACCAATTGTAATAAAATCTTAATTTTATGATGTAAGGCAATGTAACATATTCAAAATTTGAAGCAATTTTGGACTTGATTCTGCTGCTCCTTCACATTCATTGTAATTTTGTCACAATAAATAAATGAGTATTCACTCTTAAGCAAGGCGGAAGAGGAACGCAGTACTACGTTACTTTTTGTGAAGTAGACAAATGAATGAAACTCAACAAATAGAAGCGAAATGATGTCTAATTTAACGAATGAATCAACCTAAACGAATTAAATCACATCTTGGCTTCTATTTGTGAAGTATTACCTATTTCTGTGATTCAGAAACACTAACGCTGTCCTGTATTGATAGTATTCGCTCCCAGACTAAATAGAGGAAAGAAGTATCCTTTCTTAGTAATGGCGAAGGTGATATTGTGGAAGGTATCCATAATGAATAATAAGACGAAATTGTCACAACCACATTTATTGAAAGTTTCTCGAAGTTTTAATAAATGTGGTTGTGACAATTTCGTCTTATTATTCATTAAAGAAGTATCCTCAAACTCCCATGAGAAATACAAAAAGTAACGAGTACCACATATATTTTTAAGCAAAAGTAATTTATATATATTATATCTTCATGGAAACTGTAGGTTGGAAATCATTTAGTTTGAGTTAGTTATTGAAAAACTTTTGATAGTGTCTCTCTCTCTCTCTCTCTCTCTCTAACTGGTCAAGTGTCAAGAATGGACGAAGGACGAATCTTTGTCCAAACTTCGCCATTTCATGTAATTGCATTGTCATTACCATAGTTAATATCATTAGGATCTTACAAATGAGATCATTGTATATAATATCTTGCACTATAAAAAAAACATTATCTGAGTTCACTATAGTATCTATGTGATGTTGATAATCTTGTTTATAACCATTCATGTGCATAATTTGTAAATTTATAATTTACATGAACAAAGAAAGATAATCTAATCTAATCACACACCTTCTTTCTAACCTCATTGATACTATCATCACTTTCTCACTTACTCTCTGTCTTTCTCTCTTTCTCACCTTCGTAGTACTATCGTCTTTCTCGTTCCCTCTTTCTGCTTTTAATAAATTCTCTATTTTTTATTAATTTAATTAATAGTTCCTATATCAAATCAATAAGAATCAAGTTGTATTCAGATGTAATGCCTGGCTTTTTGGTTTGAAATTAATTGGTGGTCCTTATCCAACAGGTGTTGATGATGTTATTAAAATATAACGAAACGTTGGTGACACTAATAGTTTTTTGAAAAATTCTCGAGATTCGACCTTCTACAGCAAACAAACCTTTACTATTTTGAGCCAAATATTAACTATCTTAATAATATTCCCTTATAATCTAACATTTATACTATTTCTAATTTTTTTAGAGCCACTACTCAATGCTAAAAGCGGCGCACTGGTTTGGCGTGGGCACCGACAACGTAGTTAGGGTGAAGACAGACCAAAGAGGTTGCATGGTGCCGGCAGCCCTGGTAGAAAGCATAGAGATCGCCATTGCAGCCGGCAAAAAGCCTTTCTTCGTCAACGCCACTGCGGGTACCACCGTTTTGGGCGCTTTCGACCCGTTGGCTGATATTGCTGACGTTTGCGAAAAATACAAACTGTGGCTTCATGTTGATGTAAGCACAAACAATCATTAATTATTACTTACATTTCTATCATATTGTTCATAACATGAATTTTTTATTTTAAGATTACATCTGGTTCAATACAAAATATTACAATTCTTATTCACCAGCTACCACAATTACAATGCTAATTACTTGATATGAAAGGTACTATAAAAAGCTTTATCGACGACCATGTCATAATGTATACATTACAGTTTCACAATTGATGCCAAAACAGCTGTCTTTTCGAAATTCTTTTTGAAACCCGTTGCACAATGAGCTCATTATAGTACAGGTTCTACATTATAACACGGGTTCTGGACCAATCAGAAGCATTTTTGATGGATTCAATATCGTAATTCAATATTGTGAAACTATCAGCTGATTTCATCAAACTGCTACACCAGCTGCTTTAACCTAACAATCTACTATAACTTCTCGTATTTGAGATGAGAGGTTAGGCATCTCTGACAGTCACAGGTAAAATGAAATTGTTTTAATTAAATGTATACTAGTGGTCGTAGATAAAATAGTGTATGCAACGATTTTATTTGGCCATTAAAGCACTTGTGAGATATTTATAACACTCGCATTCGCTCGTGTTATAACTTACATCTAACTCGTGCCTTAATAAGGGTCAAAATAAAATCGTTGCATAAACTACTATTATCAACGAATATTTATTCAATTGCTTTTTAAATACTTCAATATTTTCAAGGCTCTAACTGTGGTAGCTTTTTATAGAATTTCGTTTCAATATAACTAGGTTATTTTTATCATTTAATTTATAAGACGGTACTCCATATAGTATCAGGAATCAGTATGAAGATTTTTTAAGATTACATCTTGACACCGATTATGGAGTATAAGACAATATACAATATTACCAATATTATTCACTAGCTACCACAATTACAATGCAAATTAGTTGATCTGAAAGGAACTCTTGTACACTATAAAAAGCTTTATCAACGAAATATTCACTCAATTGCTTTTTAAATACTTTGATATTTCCAACATTCTTTAGAAACTGTAGTAGCTTGATATAGAATTGCCAATATAACAAGACTATTTTTATCATTTAATTCATGAGACGGTACTTATAGTATCAGGAATCAGCATGAATTTTCTGTTTCAAGAATATGTCTTGACACCGGTTATGGAGTATACGACAATATACAATATTACCATTTTTATTCACTAGCTATACCACAATTAATTACAATGTCAATTAGTTGATCCGAAAGGAACTCTTGTACACTATAAAAAGATTTATCAACGAAATATTTTCTCAATTATTGTTTAAATACTTTGATATTTTCAACATTCTTTAGAAACTGTGTTAAGATTGTTATAGAATTTCGTTCCAATATAACTAGGTTTTCGTTCGAATAAGCTATAGTAGTTTTCATATAACTTGGCAGCAGTATGATGGGTTCAGATGTAGCATGTCCCATCTGCTACACGCTGCCAAGTTATATGAATACTACAGTACTATTGTGACTCACCAAGTGATATGTTTATTGTAAGCAGTGGAGGAGCAAAAACTATTAACAATGGCCGAATAGGGTTTCGTTTTTTTATCTTCTAATATCTTTGCGTTATCTGCTCTACTACCCGGATTACTAGGGTTATATATATGCACTTATCCGGTGGCTATCACCATCCAATTGTGACAATATATGATATATATTTCGGTGGTTCGGAGCCCACCCAAAACTGTAGGTCCCCATTCACATCATTCTCTCCATTATCCACGTACAAGTTTCAGACTTTTGTAGACTTCTTTAGTAAGACAAAAAAATTGTAAGGAAAAATACATATAATTCAAAACACACAATAATTCTGTAATAATACTGCTAGTTAATTTATTTCTTTAGGATGAAGCCCACATAGGTCTGAGACCTGTGCGTTGGTAATAAGTTGGATGATAGTGTTTGATGAGTTGGACCGACAGCTTTAGGTGCGTTCCAAACCACCGTAAGTGATTTTACAGCAAAGTTTCGTTTTTGCTGGCTAATCCAATTGGTTACCCTTCGAAGAGGGCCCAGGATTTCGTAGCTTATCTTCATCTGACTGAACAGATACCTGCTACGGCTCACGGCTATCACTACCTTGTATTGAACCTATAGAAAAAGAATGATCGCTGGATCAAATTAGTAACAATGCATTATGGTATTAAATAATCATTCAACTCTTTCTATTCATCTTGAATGTTCTATTAAATGCCCGGTTTCTGAGTTGTTCATTAACTTAATGGACCATTAACTAAATGCTGAAGCAATGGGTTAATGATTCATTAAACTTAATGAACAACTCAGAAACCGGGCATTAGTTCTCTAGTTCCATCGAGAATTTTTCGCTGATAATACTCACATGAATCTGAGACTTGTGCGTGGGAAATGAGATGAATGTTGTTACAAAAATGCCAGGCTGGTTCGGGAATCGAACCCGAGAACGTCATAGTAACAATTATTAGAATCCAATTATTGGGTTCTAATAAAAAATTAATTTAAATTTGATATTGCTCTTCCATTATGAAATATTAACACAGGATATCTAAAATTATCGAAGTTTGTTTATAGGTAGGCCTGTTTTCAATAATGAATAGTTCTTATCATCAATTCCACAAATACATTGTTTACATTGTTTTATCACTAATCAGTAGTAGCATAGCCTAATCACAGCATAGAATCATCAGTTTCTAGTAATTGTTTTCACTCAATTATTTAGCATTGATTGTAAGTAGAAAACAATTCCACACCAAGATAGTGTAGTTTGTTTTTAACTTTCGTTCGAAATTGGGAAGAAATCATATAATGTTCAACTGCGACGATTGCTTACGCAAGTAGCTATAAATATTATAGTTAATATTTTTATAGAACAATATTAATCAAGAGATGAAAGTGCATTAGCGGTTTTTTTTCCATATCTATCGCAGACATGTTTTTTGAGGCCATCCATTGAATCTAATTATCGCAATTACAGTAATTACATTTTGTTGCGTCAGTTTCCTTGTTGCTTTTTTATTGTTCTATGTCGGAGTTTTGTGTCTATTTTTTTGTAATCTTTAAAGAAAAGAGTTATTTTTTAAATTTATATGTACGCTTTACTTTCTTTTCTGTACCATATTTTATTTTATTTTATTTTAATCCCTTATACGAGTGCCATTTTTTTTTAGTCTGAGATGGGCCATAAATAAGATTAGTGAACAGAAAAAAATATTTTATCACTAAAAAGTATTTACACTTATCTTTCTTTACTTAACATAATCACATTGATGGTTGAGGAATTTGTCATGCCTGTTTACAAGCTTTTCAATACCCTTTTCATAAGGGCTCTTACTGTCACATATTAGGTATGCTAACTTAGTATGGGGTAATTCATCAAAGCAAAACCTTGATATGGTATCCAAGATCCAAGAGAAAGCTGTTAGGTGTATGGAAAGAGTAATTGGATTATATTTATGTTGTTGAAGAGACTTGGTATCCTAACTGTACCCTGCTTATATGTGTATGAAGCTATTTTATATGTAAAAAAAGTGATATTAACCAAAATCTTGACGTACACGATTATAACTTACAAGTAGCCGAGGAGATTATCAACAATTATACAATCTTATACACTAGTTACCATAATTACTATATCAATTAGTTGAGGTGAGGCTTAATTTTGATGTGAAAGGATTCTTGTACACTATAAAAAGCTTTATAAACTAATCATTTTTTCAATTGTTTTTTCAAATATTTCTATTTTTCAAGACTCTTTAAAAACTGCGGTAGCTTGTTGAAGAGTTTACTACCAATATAACTAGGTTTTTGTTTGAATAAGCTACTATTGTGACTTACCACTTGATAATCTCCTCGGCTTCTTATATTATAATCATGTATATCGAGGTTTTGGTTAAAATCACTCTTTGAACACATCGCTTTCTAACCTATTATGTTTACTTTATAACGTAGCCGTACATAGAATTGAATATCGAATACTATTAAGTTTATGGTATATCTTCGTTTCAGGCTTGTTGGGGTGGATCTTTGATGCTCTCCGAAAAATACTCTGATATTTTGAAGGATTCACATAGGTCAGTTTATCTACAGTGATTATCAGTAATCGAAATAACTCGCTTTTTGTTGACGTTGCCCACATGAGCCGGACTTGTGCGTGGGTAATGAGGTGAATGATGGCACAGGATATGCCAGGATGAACGGGAATGAACGTGACCGCAGTTAGCCAAAGATGAGGGCCCTATCCGTGTTTCGGAGGACACGTTAAGCCGTCGGTCCCGGTTGCATTTAAAAAAAAAGCAGTCGTTAAAAAAAACGGTGAGGTGGAACTACCCGTAAGGGTCTCCCCACCACGAAAAGCCATACGAATTACTTACTAGGGCCCTATCTGATTACACAACTGCTGTTAAAAATTGTCAATAAATATTGATTAAACAATAATTGAATGACAACAACAGATAACTAAAGGAATAATTGAAAAAAGTTTGTATCAGTAACGTTTTTGCTTTCTATCTATAATAATTACACTTTCTCTTACAATTGCTCAATGTTATACATGTACTGTATATTCAAAATGATGATAATACATATGCGAAATGAAATGATACATAATATGTATTATGTATTTGACACAAAGGAGTTTTGTGTCAATGCTATTTTGTGTAGTAATCTAGAATCTTTCTTCAGTCGTGTTTTGTGAGTTGAAATTGTACTATCAGTAAGGCAGTCTGCGCATGGGTTGATCGACAAGCGTCTTGTGTGCAAAATATTGTGCATCATTGGTTGTGGTTGGCTGAGCTATTTATTTTATCTCGTTCTGTCACACCCAAGTAATATGTACCACTTACGAATTCATCATTATATTGGTTAGAATTCAAATAATTCAACACACATTGATAAGACTCCATTTATCGTCGACTCTCCTTATGTATCTTGCCTTCCTAAATATCAACAACAATAACTCTGTCAATGGTAATACGCTTTTTTTACTATTTTTTTACCAAAATAAGATGTACCATTGATGAAATTAATGATAATATCGATTTAAATTCCAAAAATGCAACTCTCAAATCGATAAGGTCCCATTTATCTTGGTCTCCCCCTATGTATCTTGCTTTCCTCAATATCAACAACAATAACTCTGTCAATGGTAATACGCATTTTTTACTATTTTTTCACCTAAATAATATGTACCAGTGATAAAATTGATGATAATATCGATTTAAATTCAAATAACTTAATGCAACTCTTACATTGATAAGGCCTCGTTTATCTTCGTCTCTCCTTATGTATCTTGCCTTCCTCAATATCAAAAACAATAACTTAATCAGAGAATGGTAATACACATTTTTACTTTTCTTCTCACCTAAATACGATGTACCAGTGATAAGATTGATGATAATATTATCATCATATTGTTACGGGTTCTATGTCTAAAATAACGCTGGCAACACTTACATTTTTTTTCACTTTATGAACATAAAGTTTTATTTATCAACACAAGCTTTATTATCACTTACCCGGTGGTTCGGAACCCACCTAAAATAGTAGGTCCACCATGTTCCCCGTAACATGGCACAAAACGGCGAGGTGGAACTACCCGTAAGGGTCTCCCCACCATTAAAAGCCATACGCTTATTATTATTTTTTAACATAAATAATGTACAACTCAACACTGTTCAGTAATTTCTTACACAAAAATAAGTAATCGGAAACAGATAAAACGATATTGTTCAAATGATAATGAGTTTTCAATAAACTGAACGAAAATCAATCACTAAATGTCAAAAGGCCGATCTAATATTAAATAATAACTGTACAATAAACTGTCCAATAATATTCAAAAAGAAACGTCGAAAAAGAACAATTAACTTACGTAGCACAAGTCCGTAATACAGTAATAGGTAAAAGAATTATCACTATAGAACTGTCAAGAGAATTATCACTACAGACAATGAAAGTTCCTTAGATGGTTTGTAATAGCGCCAACGGGATTGCACTGTCTGTATTAACGGGAACTGTCACTACTGCCACTTATCACCGTAGAACAACAACTGAACTTCTCAACTGCCACACTTGTTTATCACGACGAATTACAAAGACAACTGAACTCATTTACAAGAGACTTCCTCTATTTATATACTTTATCATAATTGAGATATCTCTAGATTTCTCTATCATCTTCTAAATAAATAAATAAAGAAACTAGCACTTTCTACAATATTCGAAAAGATTCCATTAATGTCTAATCAAACAACTAGAACATTCTACAAATTACCAAGTAAACACTATAAAAGTGTCAAAAGCAAAGTAATTAATTGCTTAAAAGTAAACATTTACATAGCAGATAACAACGAGAACCACTGTTTCTTCTTGCTTTCTATTCTCTCCAATTTCATATTCACTACAATATCAAATTATTCCAATTATGTTCCTTGTTCACATACTGTTACACTGCTGGTCAAAATTTTTGAGAATAATGTTCTCAAAAACCACTTTTCGTGTTTTGTTATCCTAATTTATGAAGATTAAGCGGTTGCCAAGCGTCATTAATGAGTGGCTGTCATTGGCTGAATCGGCACAGTTAATGACAGCCATTATTAATGACGCCATCATTCAAAAGTTTTTTAGTAGTTCAGTTTAACTGTTTGTGTTCTTTTTTTAACTGTTATTATTCTTTTTCAATTAAAATTTATCAATTTATTTTCCAGAGCTGACTCGCTAGCATGGAATCCACATAAAATGCTGGGTGCTCCTCTACAGTGCTCCATTATTGTTATCAAAGAAAAGGTAAATTTCCATAAATATTACCATTCTTCATAACAAAACATTTTTCCCACATTCAATCAACTAAACTGTGCTTAATATGTTAGACTGTTTCAATCAAATTACGATTTTGGGTAAGCCAAAAGTTTTTTTGAGTATCTAGTTCCAACTTATTGGATCTTATAGAAATCACACATAATTATTACACATAATTACACATAATTAATTAGCCGCGAGCCGTAGCAGGTATCTGTTCAATCAGATAGATAAGCTGCGTTCTCGTAGGTCGTGTTTGTAACGGTGACCGATTAGATTGGCCAGCAAAAAAGACACTGTTCTCTGCTGAAAATCACTTCCCGGTGGTTCGGAACCCACCTAAAACTGTAGGTCCAAATCATAAATCACCATCATCCAACTCATTACCCACGCACAGGTCTCAGACCTATGTGGGCTTCATCCTAAGAAAAAAAAAAAAAAAAAAATATCATTTATTTTGGGAGTGATTGGCCACTCGCTGGGCGTGGTGTCAGGGCTATTGAGATGTTCAGTAGGTTGTCCGGGACTGCTTTTGGAAGGGTGACCGGTTGTGATGACACAATGCTGAATAATGAGACGAAATTGTCACAACCACATTTATTAAAAATACTGAGAAACTAGAAAAGACGCTTCTCTGCTGCAAAATCACTTGCGGGTGGTTCGAAACCCACCTAAAACTGTAGGACCAACTCATCAATCATTATCATCCAATTCATTACCCACGCACAGGTCTCAGACCTATGTGGGCTTCATCCTCAAAAAAAAAGTTCCGGTTGTTATACCATTATCAATCTCAAACAAACCTTGATAATGGTGTAACAACCGAAACTAGTTTCTCTAAGTTTTAATAAATGTGGTTGTGACAATTTCGTCTCATTATTCATTATGGATACCTTCCACAGTATCACCTCCGCCACTACAAAGAAAATGATGGAATGTTAATTGCTTTATTATCATAAGATTGAAGCCTACCTAAAACTGTAGGTTCACCATTTGCATCTGTTTATTACACTATCTTCATCTATTACTATACAATAATATTATTAATAAATTATTTTATGTTACTCTCAAATTATGTTGTTATTCACAAGTCATGTTATGTAGAATGTAGATCATTAAAAATATTTATTTTTTTGTTTTGTTTATAACGTCCATAAAGTCCGTAACGGATTAAATTTATTTTGAAAAGACTCATCCCTCAATACAAGCGCTTGCTTACAGAGGGATGAACCATTTAAATTGTAATTTTGATCACAAACATTTTCATATTTCAAGCTGTTATTTATGGCTTATAATTATGTTATTGTTAAGAGTTAATATTGTTTTATTTTAAGTTCTTTTGTGATTTTATATACAAATGCATTGTATTCATTGATTGGTTCAATAAATTTATTATTTATTATTTCTAACACCATTGTTACGTTATTCATCTCTACCCACGTACAAGTCTCAGACTCATCAGCAAAAAGTTTTAATTTCATCAATTCTCTTCAAGGTGAATCACATCTTTAATTTTCCGTCTAATGTTTTTCACTTTACCCCATTCTAACAGTGAAAGTTTTCTACTGGCTTTTCTTTCAGATTAAGGGCCGTATTTATGAACGTATTTTGTCAAAACAGACTTGGATAAGTCTAACTTAGCGGCGATAAGTCTTACTTACACTTACAAGTTCATAAAGTGACAAGCCAGCAAATAGATGTAGCACTAAAAGCCAACCTATCTCCCCCAACAAAAGTCTGAAACCTGATAATAATTTACATTAAAAAACATTAATTTACACTAAGAATTTACTCTTTACATATGGCAGGGACAGTTGGATCGGCTCGTAGCCGGACTTGTCGGCTAGTAAACTTTCCCAATAAATATAATCTTATATAAACTTTCCCAATATATATAATGAACGCTCAACCTAAGTTCGTATTTAAGAACCTCATTAGTAGGCCTGTTAAACTGAAAAGTCAAAATTTCCTGGAAATCGGTAGATCAGTAGTAATTTGTGAACATCCAAGAAAATAAGTTCCCAATGAATAACTATAGAAACTTGACGCACTGGAGAAGAGCCATAAATCCATGGACAAATCAAGTTTTTTCTCATCATTAAATTTCATAAAAAAATTTAAAAAA
Organism: Conomelus anceps; assembly: GCA_948455865.1. Classification (NCBI taxonomy): domain Eukaryota; kingdom Metazoa; phylum Arthropoda; class Insecta; order Hemiptera; family Delphacidae; genus Conomelus; species Conomelus anceps. The sequence goes on from OX418219.1 coordinate 71,694,873, forward strand.
TAGAATTGTTGTAAAGTAAGTAAAATATAATAAATACTCTATGTACGACTCGCACTGGCGCACAAAAATATTTCCTTTTGCTGGTGTTCTCTCACTTGAGACTTTACACCATACCATATTGGATATATTTTCGTATATAATACTGTCAAATTTCGTTTTCACCTTTATTTTTAAACTTTCTGATACGATCTGTTAACTCTTACACCAGACCTGAGCCAGCCAGGTAACACGATATTATTATTACCTCCTTTATTTTGTTTACCTCCTTTATTTTGAGCCAGCCAGGTAACACGATATCATTATTACCTCCTTAATTTTGTTTACCTCCTTTATTTTGAGCCAGCCAGTTCACACGATATTATTATTACCTCCTGTATTTTGTTTACCTCCTTTATTTTGAGCCAGCCAGGTAACACGATATCATTATTACCTCCTTTATTTTGAGCCAGCCAGGTAACACGATATCATTATTACCTCCTTAATTTTGTTTACCTCCTTTATTTTGAGCCAGCCAGTTCACATGATATTATTATTACCTCCTTTATTTTGTTTACCTCCTTTATTTTGAGCCAGCCAGGTCACACGATATTATTATTATTATTATTATTACCTACTTTATTTTGTTTTACTTGCTATTAAATCTTATTTTCTTACCAACTATAAATTATTAGAGTGATTATTGCGTTAAGTTGCTTAGTATTAAGGTTTATTTCGATCGTACGTATTTTGAGATTTATGTATTCTGTTATTAATTTTTTTTGGCGAAATAAAATTCATTTTTTAATTCAAATACGGTCCAGCCCTGAATGGTTTTCTTCTGCTTGCAGGGCCTGCTTCATAAATGCAATTCAGCAGCTGCTACCTATCTATTCCAGCAGGACAAGTTCTATGACACAGCTTTTGATACGGGAGATAAGAGTGTCCAGTGTGGCCGTAAGGTAGATGGCTTTAAACTCTGGCTAATGTGGACAGCTCGTGGTGATAAGGGATTTGCTAAGCTCGTCGATAACTGCATGGATGTTTCAAGGTATTAACTCAATAATTTATTCATTATTTTTTTTTAGGATGAACTTCTCCTAAATTATCAATTTTTTTGGGGGAGGATGAAGACCTGTCTGAGACCTGTGCGTGGGTAATGAGTTGGATGATGGTGATTGATGAGTTGGACCTACAGTTTTAGGTGGGTTCCGAACCACCGAGAAGTGATTTTACAGCAGAGAACAGTGTCTTTTTTTCTGGTCGATCTAATCGGTCACCGTTACAAACATGTCCTACGAGAACGCAGCTTATCTATCTGATTGAACAGATACCTGCTACGGCTCGCGGCTATCACTTCCCTTAATTGAAATAAAATAAAATTCCACTTTCATAAACTAAAGGGCTACTCAAACAAGAGAAACAGATTTCAACAATACAATTAAATATAAATCCACACTACAAAAAATAAATCCATTCTATAAAAATTACAAAATATAAAACCATAAATACAAAATATAAAAACAAAAAATAAAATATAAAAAACAAGAAAAAACATAATATAAACAAAAAAATATAAAAACATAACAAATAAAAACATAAAATATAAAATCACTACAAAATATAAAAACATAATTCCAAGTTCATGGAAAGAGGAAAGTTTAAAATTTTATTCAGCCCTAGTAGTTTCAATCATGGATTTTTTAAATTATTGATTTGATTAATTTCGAATTCCTCAAAGTGCTTTCAATATTATAGAGAAGACTTCCGCAATGGCGGTTATTGACAACAGCATTGAATAGCTGCATAGCATTGAAATCGATGAACGCTACAGTACAAACATATTTAGTCACCACCGGGAATCGAACCACGGACCTTTCAAATGCCGCTCAGGCATCTTAGCCACTAGACTACAATGATCCTTCTGTACAGTAGCATTCATTTTAGACTTGGCCATATCGACTCATATATCACAGGTTGGATTTTAAGGAACTGGCAATTTTGAAAACTGCCAAATATCCTATAAATAATACATAATTTTTATTAATTTCGTATCACCAGTATAATTGATAGCAAGAAGGAATTCGAAATTAATAAAAAATTATGATCTGTATATGTGGCAGTTTGCAAAATTGTCATTTCATTCAAATCCAACCTGAATAAAATGTTGCTAAAATATCAAGTGTACTCTGAAAGTTCATACCATGTGTGTTTTCTTCCACCTTTAGATCTCATGGTCCTTTCTCAAAAGCAGAGGTTGTTATTATTATTTTGTAAGCACATTTTAAAATTTAATTGATTAATTTCGGGTTCCTCAAAGTACTATTAATTATACTGAAGACTTCCGTAATGGCGGATATTGACTACAGCATTAAATAACTAAATAACTGATGTAAATCGATGAACGCTTCTACACAAAAATATTTAGTCAGCATAGGTGAGGAATTTTGAGGAATTCTAAATTAATAAATTATGTTCTATATATTTGTAAGTTTGAAAATATGTCATTTCCTTCAAAAGTAACTTTTTAGGATGTTCAACTTCTTTATTTTCTTATTATTTAATAATTTGTTCTTTTTTCTCAACTTTTCATTGTAAATTTAACGACTTGCAGTCAATTTTAATTGAGAATAAATAAAATATTTACTCACATAGTCTAAGCGTTTTTGAATCGTGATGATTAATTTTCAATTGATCTTTCTAGGTATTTCATGAAAAGGATACAGGAAGTGGAAGGATTCATGCTTGTTCTGCCCGAATTTCAGTGTACCAACATCTGCTTCTGGTACATTCCTCCCAGTCTACGCAACACAGCGGACAGAAATGATGAATGGTGGTCCAAAATTTCAGAGGTAGGTGATCATTTTCAATATTTCATTGAATCTTTTTTACAAAAATTAGATATTTAAGAATATGAGAATAAAAAGAATGAGAAGCTGAGTGTAAAGAGTCGATTTGAACGCATCGATGAATTGTACAGTCAATACTTTTTTTGGAGGATGAAGCCCACATAGGTTTGAGACCTATGCGTGGGTAATGAGTTGGATGATGGTGATTGATGAGCTGGACCTACAGTTTAAGGTGGTTTCTGAACCACCGGGAAGTGATTTACAGCAGAGAACAGTGTCTTTTTTGCTGGCCAATCTAATCGGTCACCCTTACGAAGAGTGCCCAGGAGAACGCAGCTTATCTCTATCTGAATGAACAGACACCTGCTACGGCTCACGGCTATCACTTCCCTAAGTACTTTAATACTGAAAGTTCTTTACGTGACTAATGACTCCAAGTACAAGATATGCTACTTTTAAAAATAGTTATTAATTGTAAATAATCATTTTTGCAGTCTATTATAATGTGATATAATTTATGATTACCTTTACCAAATTTGTTAAAATTTTTAGACAAGTACGGCTGACTAAAAGATTTTTTATTCATTGAAGACATCTTGTTTGCCACTGACTGTGGCTTACTCTTTAAATTTATTCATATTATTTTTCTCATATGATCCAATTAAGCTAGCTGCAATAGACATGTTGTAGTGGTACTCAGATTGTTGGCTACTCAGATTGTTGGCTAATGTGTGTTTTGAATAAAGTTGAGTAAGTTGACTCTGTTGAGTGACTGGAGTCGACTGTTGATCTGTTGAATCGACTGGAGTCCGATCGGAAGGCGTGAGAAACAGCTGTAACGAAGGAGATGTCAAGAACGTTGAGTTAGTGGACTCTGATGAGTGACTGGAGTCGACTGTTGATCTGTTGAGTCGACTGGAGTCCGATCGGAAGGAGTGAGAACAGCTGTAATTGACTCAATCGGGAAGTGTAGTAGTTGATGTAGTAGGATCGAGGTAGCAGTGGTACTGTGCATACGTTGTCAGAACAGGCTCTGCGAATTTTGAAGCATAGAGTATTAATTCGAACGGATAAGTAGTATTCTTGTTTATTATTATTAGTATTTATAATGTCTTAATATTTTACATCATTAACTTGTCTAATATAAGTTAAAGTATTTAAATAAAAAGTCAAATTCTATTTTCGAGGTTAGGTGTACCGATATTGATAAATTTTCTTGTAAGTAAATAGTTTCAAGTTGACAATTGTAATAAATTAAGTAATATTTCATTAAACATTTAACTAAAATCAATTGAAAACAATTTTTAGCTAGGAAAATGAGTCCAAACAAGGCATCTAAATCTAATTGTTTAACTAAAACTCAGGTAGCTACGCGATCTCAGCAATTATTAACAAAAAAATCTCCAACAGCTCTTAAAGCTACTGTAGATGTAGAAGAAAAGGTTGCTAAACTATTGAGTGATCACACCAAATTGAAAACAAAATTAGAAACATCACTAAAAAATTCTGAGGAAGAACGAATAGGGTTAGTGGATCACATAAAATCTCTGGAAGTTATTGTAAAATTGCAGCAGGAAGACCATAAAACTGAAATACTAAATCTCACGAGTCAATGTAGGTCTATGTCAGAGGAAATCGAAATATTAAAATCAAAAATAAACTTGGCTAATGTAAGATCTGAACCTCTGATCAATACAAAAAAAGTAGAACCTAAATCAAATGGGGAAAAAATAAATAGAAATGGTCAAACAAAACCGTATAGTCAGGTTTTGCAAACAGCAACCAAAACTAAAGTAAGGGCAAATAACGATAGGAAAGGTAGAGTACTGCTCTTGACATCCAGTCATGGACGATACTGTAGTGACCTACTAAATAAAAGATTAAAAAATAAGTATGAAGTTCAGAGCTTTTTCAAACCAAGTGCCCCTATAAACGCTATCGTAGAGTCAGCACAGGAACAAACTAAAGATTTTGGAAAAAACGATTTTCTAATAGTACTGGGTGGCTCAAACAATATAAATGAACCTAATATAAAACATCTTCCTGAAGTAAATGAAAAAATTAAAGAGATTGTGCCACTCAGCCAAAAAACTAATGTAATAATAAGTACAATTCCGTATAGGTTTGATAGGCCAGAGCTAAATGAAGCCATTAAGTCAACAAATAAATCAATTCATAATACAATCAACAGACTAAAAAATAAGAATTCTAAGCAGTTGGGGATTTGTTTTCTAAATGAAAGGCTGAAAAAACAAAACTTCACTAATCATGGTCTGCATCTAAATCAATCTGGCAAAGTAATATTTTGTAATAGGCTGGCAGAGCTGATTGAAAGTCGTTTGCAATCTACTGTCAATAATTCTCCTAAACAATCATCTAACGAACCTTTTTTAGTAAAGTGGCTCAAAACCGGGAAGGGAAACTAGTTTCAGATGATAAATTCATATCTTCAATTGTATTAAAAGACGTTAATCGATCAAAAAATCAGGATAGCATTAGTGGAAGGAACTCTTGTAGCAATCTGATAGGCTCTCAAGATTCTAAGAGATTAAGTAAATCTACTTCAATATGCAAAAGCAACGATAAAGTAATAAGGGATGATAGGGAAGTACCGGTACTCACTGTGTTCCATCAGAATATTCAATACATTCGTAACAAAATAGATAGAATCGAAGTATTTTTTAAAGAAGAGGCTCATGATATAGCTATTTTCACAGAGCATGGTTTAAAAGAAGATGAATTGTCACAACTTAATATTCCAAACTATTCATTGAAAACGTCGTATTGCAGGACATCTCATCGAAGTGGGGGAGTAGCTATCTTCACTAAAAATGCTAAGAATATGGAAACATTTAATCTAGAATATGTAGAGAAATTTGCTGTGGAAATGGATTTAGAAGTTACTGGTTTGAGAGTAAAAATCGACAATAATTTCGAAGTAGCGGTGTTAGGTATTTACAGGTCACCAAATGGGGAATGGAACAATTTTTGTGAACTATTCAATAGGCTTTTAGAGATTACTACTACTCGTTTTACAAACGTTATCGTAGCGGGAGATTTCAATACAGACTTTGCAACACAGAATAAAATGACAGAAGATTTAAAGGATATTATATGCATGAATAACTTGGAAATAAAGGTTCATGAATATACCAGAGTCACAAGAACATCACAAACAATAATTGATAACATCCTTACTAATATAGATTACTCTAAAACAAGATTAGGCAGCTCGGAACTATCTGATCATGACTATCAAATCTTAGAGGTGGGGTTGCAAGGTCATAAATCAATTAAAAAGAGTAGAGTAATGAAAGAAATTCAACAATGTGAACAGGGGAATATCGATTGTTTGAAGCAGAATCTGCTACAAGAAAACTGGAGTAGGGTTTACAATAGCAATAGTTTAAATGACAAATATGATAGTTTCATCAATATTTCAAGGTTTCATATTACTATGAGTTGTCCAGTTAAAAAAGTCCCTGTAAAGAACAAATTAGACAAGATTGAAGAGTGGATAACTGATGATATCCTTGCAGAAAGAAATAGGGTTAAAGATGCATATGATGAATTCAAACTATCTAGAAATATGTTAAGTGAAGATAATTACAAAGCTCTAAAGAAAAATTATACAAGAGAAGTGAAAAGAGCGAAATGTAAGAAAACAGCTGAAATTTTGTACTTTAACACAGCAGTGTGGGATGTTATAAACAAAAATAGGCAAGTAGCTCATGTAGATGCTTATACTAGTGTCCCCAGAATAATGAACGAAAATAACAAATATATTGATGATAGTGTAGACATTTGTAATTTCTTTAACAGATATTATCAACTGGTTGCTAAGGATCTTCAAAAATCTCTTAATACAGGTATTAGTGATGCAAACATGAGGAATACTGAGGGGATTCAGAACGAATTAAAATTCCACCCAGTATGCCAAGACGAGTTGTCAAATATCATTGATAGTTTAAATAATAAAAAAACTGTAGGAATGGATGGGGTATCCAGTAAAATTCTGAAAGAATGTAAAGATCAATTGTTAGACCCTTTGATTCATCTGATCAATCATTCATTAGAACAAGGTGTTTTTCCAGATAACTTAAAAGAGGGGAAGATCTTGCCAATCTTCAAAAGTGGTGATAGAGAAAAGGTAGAAAACTATAGGCCCATTAGTATTTTAAATGTAATAAGTAAAATTTTTGAAAGAGTAGTTCTAAATAGGTTACTTCTGCACCTTCAAGAAGCTAACTTTATCTGTGATGAACAGCATGGCTTCCAGAAAGGGAGATCAACAAAAACAGCCATAGTTTCTGTAGTTGAAAAACTAATAGATATAATAGATTCAGGTGATAAAGCTACTGCAATCTTCTTAGATCTGTCAAAGGCATTTGACTGTGTTAATCATAGAACTTTATTGGAAATACTGCAAAATGTAGGTGTAAATGGGGTTGAACTGAAATGGTTTGAATCATATCTTATTGGGAGAAAACAATGTGTAGAACTAACTACAGTAGTTGGTAATAGCATAGTAAAGAATAAATCTAATAAATTAGAGGTGCAAGCTGGAGTGCCTCAGGGGTCAATACTAGGTCCATTGCTTTTTTTGTTATATGTCAACCGTTTACCTAAAGAATTAATGAGTGGTAGAGCCCTCTTATTTGCTGACGATACATCACTCATTTTTAGCAATTCCATTCTAGATAATTTAGAAATAAGTGCCCATATAGGTGTGCAGTCCATTGTCCAATTTTTAAATCAGTTGAAATTAACTATAAATAGTAAAAAATGCCAATACCTTCAATTCAAAAACAAACATAATTTAAATGAAGATAGGGCTATAAACGATATTAAATTAGACCGGGAAGAAAAAACTGCATTTCTAGGAGTTATGTTGGATAGACGATTGACCTGGACTCCATACATTGAGAAAATATGTAGTAAAATTTCATCTGGGGTATTTGTCCTGCGACAGCTCGCTAGATTGAATGACAAAAAGTTACTTTTTACAGCTTACCATGGGCTCTTACTGTCACATATTAGGTATGCTATCTTAGTATGGGGTAATTCATCAAAACAAAATCTTGATAGGGTGTTTAAGATCCAAAAGAAAGCGGTTAGGTGTATAGAAAGAGTAAATAGATTAGATTCATGTAGGCCGTTGTTCAAGAGACTTGGTCTCCTAACTGTACCCTGCTTATATGTGTATGAAGCTACTCTATATGTAAAAACGAATGATATTAACCAAAATCTTGATGTACATGATTATAATACAAGACGCCGAGGAGATTATCACTTGGTGAGTCACAATAGTAGCTTATTCAAACAAAAACCTAGTTATATTGGTAGGAAATTCTACAACAAGCTACCGCAGTTTTTGAAGAGTCTTGAAAATATAGAAATATTTAAAAAACAATTGAAGAAATATTTAGTTGATAAAGCTTTTTATAGTGTACAAGAGTTCCTTTCACATCAAAATTAAGCCTCACCTCAACTAATTGATATAGTAATTAATTATGGTATCTAGTGTATAATATTGTTGATCTGACTTGTCTTATACTCCTTAACTGGAGTCTCCAAGACGTAATCTACAAAAAAAAAGATTAAGGAAAGTGATAGCCGTGAGCCATAGATGTATCTGTTCAATCAGATTAGATAAGCAACGCTCTACTGGGCCCTCTCTGTAAGGGTGGCCGATCAGATTGGCTAGCAAAAAGACTCAGTTCTCTGCTATAAATTCACTTCCCGGTGGTTCAGAACCTACATAAACTGTAGGTCTCATACCTATGTGGGCTTCATCCTCTAAAAAAAAAAATAGGACTTGTACTCGTATTCCAGAAATTTGACCAAAATGAACTATTTAAAAAAAATTTGATCACCGATTCTCAAGAACCTTTTAAAGTTTGGTTCATTGGACTTGAGATAAGTTTTAAGTGGAGCTTTTAAAATTCTCTCATAGGAGGCGCAAAAATAGATAACTTTTGAAATGCTGTAAGAACTTCCTTCTCTCACCATTGGGTCTGATAGGACAGTTAAGGCGAGCAAAGCGAGCCTGGACACAAGCAATCTATTATTTCTAAAGTAGCCAAGTACACAACTTCAGCAAACACACACTTGCTAAATCAATTTGAAAGTGAAATTATTTATTGATGCTCTAGCATGCAACATGCAAACATCTACTACAGAATTGGTAAAGTACTAAAACTGTTGCAGGCCGGATTAATTATACCGGTGGACAGGGTTTGGCCCGTAGCTGTAGTTTGAAGACCCCTGGTCTAGATGAATAAATAAATAATTTTTGTTTCATTGTATGCTTTCAGGTTGCTCCCAAAATTAAGGAACGCATGATTTTGGTGGGAAGTCTTATGATTGGGTATCAGCCGTTGAAACATCGCAATCTGCCAAATTTTTTCAGACTTGTTACTACCTGCCACCCCCCTCCCACCCACGAAGACATGGAGCATGTGATAAAAGAAATTGTTGAAAAAGGCGCTGACTTGTAAATTGGTCAAAGTTATCAATGATATTAGCTTCGCAAAATTCCTAAACTGAGTCATTCATTATCTTTATTCCCTATGTCTGTTTATTTTCATTTATTTGATGCTTATACTCTGTTATGAATCCCTGAATATTTATGCATTGGTAGTGTTGGTTTTGATTAATTTTATAGTTATATTCTGTCATGAAAATCTTTATCGCTTATAGTATCTATTTTTATTCAAGATAATTGCATACTCTATTAAGAAATCTTATTTTATTCTTCTATTAAGATGTATTCGTTCCATATTTTGTTTACTATCTTCATTAATAATGTTGATTTTCATCTATTTTATGTTTATATTTTCTCAATAAAATCTTTATCGCATATAGTATCTATTTTTAAAGATTAATTCTCTATAAGAAGTCTTTATTCCATATATTATGTCTTAACAAGTCTTCCTTCCTTATTTTTTGTAGATTTCTAATTGTAGTGTTGATTTTTATCTATTTTATGGTTATATTTTCTCAATAAATTCTATCACATATAGCATCTATTTTTATTCAAAATTAATTATTAAGAAGCCTTAATTAAATATATTATCTATTACGAAGTCTTCATTCCATATTTTGTTGGAAATTCGAATTATAGTGTTGATTTTTATCTATTCCATGGTTGTATTCCCTCATAAAATCTTTATCGCATATAGTATCTATTTTTCCTAGATTAATACTCTACAAGAAATCTTTATTTTATATATTATCTTTTTTTATTAATAATGTTTAATTTTATCAATATTATGGTGGTATTTCATCAAGAAAATCTTCATAGCATATCTATTTTCATGTAATATTTTATTAATATTAATGGTTACATTCTATTAAAAGACTATATATCATATATCTATTTATGTGTAAGATTCTATATTTAGAAGCAATTTTTTTCAGGCTGTGGTGAGCTTTAGATGATAAATTTTTCGTAATGAACGTCTTTCAGTGATGCTTTGTTTCTTTTGGAATATTGTTGAATTAATTTATTGTAAGCTGTTATTTGGTCATTAAATATTCTCAGTTGAATCTGTGTATTTTATTTAACATGTTTCGTGTTTTTTATTTTGATTATTGTAGATAATAATCTATAGGGAAGTGAAGGAAGGAAGTGAAGGGAAGTGATAGCTGCGAGCCGTAGTAGGTATCTGTTCAATAAGAGAGATAAGCTGCGTTCTCGTACGACCTGTTTATAACGGTGACCGATTAGATTGGCCAGCAGAAAAGACACTGTTCTCTGCTGAAAATCACTTCCCGGTGGTTCGGAACCCACCTAAAACTGTAGGTCCAACTCATCAATCACCATCATCCAACTCATTACCCACGCACAGGCCTAAAACCTATGTGGGCTTCATCCTAAAAAAATATATAAATATATTTAAAGGACTGGAAGGCCTTCCTTAGAGTGCTTCCACAGTGGGGCATCGAAAGATAATCACTATCTAATCACAATGATAGTTACCATACTCGATGAAAATCACAATGATAGTTACCATTCTCGATGATTATCACCATTGTAAAATAAAAAACATGCTGTAGAATAATGGTATTCACGCTGCACCAATCCGTCATATACCATGCCAAGTATGTGTTTCGGAGGACACGTTATACCCATCGGTCTTGGCTGCCTTTCAATTGAGTAACAATTGATAAAATATGTAGTTGATAAAGCTTTTTCTAGTGTACAAGAGTTCCTTTCTCATCAAAATTAAGCCTCACCTCAACTCATTGATATAGTAATTATGGTAACTAGTGTATAAGATTGTATAATTGTTGATCTGACTCGTCTTATACTCCTTAACTGGAGTCTCCAAGACGTGATCTACAAAAAAGGTGTGACCTGAGACCTCTCACTCCAGACCTGAGCCAGCCAGGTTACACAATATTATTATTATATGTTTTTGGTTTTGCTACGGTGCTTATTGGATGCTCCACTGTGTAAGCAACCTTCCAGGAAGACGTGTAGTAAAACAAAAATTTATCATTTTTAAGAAATGCAATAATAATGTAATACAGTATACAGAAACAGTTTTCTGGATCTGCCGTAGATTTATTCTCAAATTTTTCCTGTGGGAGGACCCCTAGACAACCCTCTTGGGGGGGGGGGGGGGGGTATTGGTAACACAATTTATTATCATGTTTATTTATTTATTGTGACAAATTTACAACGAATGTGAAGGCGCAACAGACTCAGTCCAAAACTGCTCCCTTCACAAATTTTGAATAAGCTACATTGTCCAAAAAATTGAGTTTAATGTTGACTGTGAAAGCCCTCTACAAGGAAAAAATCTCTGAAAAGAATCAAAAGCAAGCTACTGTAGTATTCATATAACTTGGCAGCGTGTAGAAGATGGGAGGTCTAGCTAGATCTGATCCCAACTGCTGCCAAGTTATATGAAAACTACAGTAATACTTTTAACTTTCATGATATAATCAATTGTACACCTAGAGTAGATGATGAGTGGACCATTTCTCAGCAAATTATTTATCTGAATGATTTTCAGTAAACTTCAAATTACAAGAAGGTATGCTATTCTATATTTTGGAGTGAATGAAGATTCAAACAAGATTCCAGGTAGACGGTATCTGAATGGGGGCAAGAAAGGTTCAATGAAAACCAATACAACTAGGCCCATAGGGCCCTTTTGTAAGTAATTCAGGGGGCAGTGGCGGATCCAGGAGGTGATTTCGGGGGGGGGGGGCAAACACCGGGGAGTTTGGGGGTATTCCATACCCCCCAACCAAAGGGGGGGGCCACCCCCGGAAATTTTTTAATAGAAAATGGTGTATTTCGACAGAGTTTTTAGTGCCCCTCATAATTTTGTCATGGATAGCACTGTTTTATCAATATGTATGTACAAATTTGCATTTGTATTGGTAATTTGCATTCCTTACCGTTTTACCTGATATCTATTTATGTCATTGTATTTTTTCTTATAAATTAAGTTTTTAAGTTGTTACGTATCAAATTTCAAATTAGTTCTCATCCAATTTACTAAATTGACCACATTTTTTTAGATATAAAAATATCAATAATATGAATAAGGTAATGATTTAATAAAATATGAGCTGCCGCTAGAATGCGCGTGTGGCACACAACCATTCTAGTGGGGGCAGTCGGAATAATATTCGGTCGAACCGAACAGCTCAACACTGTCTCCAGTCAGTCTACTTCACTTGAAGCTTGAAGTACCCGCGTACTAGCGGGTCAAAGAACCCGTGATCTTCAATTTCTAGAACACGACATTAAAGAATGCCCTCTGCACAAGTAACATGGATGGCTTTACACAAATAAATAAATAAAATAAAAATAAATTTGTTAATAGTCACGTTAAGCTGCATCTACCGAGCTAGGCTCGCACAGCATGTGACACGTCAATTCACTTCCAACTAAACTAATTCATCAAGCGTTCGTTCATCTATAAAAACATATTAGAATTTAGAAAACAGATTCTATTCAACATTTTGTCTCCGAAAAACCCCATAACATTCAGCCAGAGAGTAAGGACAGGCATCAATAAGCAACTTCCTGAGTTCCCTCACGAATTTGTCTTGACCGTAACCTTTTAAAACTTTGGGCAAACAATTTAAAATCTTTATACCCAAATAGTGTGGCGCCTTCTCGATCAGAGTCAGCCTATGCTTGGGGTACCGAAGTGTTGACTCTCCATGTCTTGTGTTGTATGGGTGAGCGATTATATTATTTTCATAATTACTCTGATTCTTATGCGAATACACGGCAATCTCAAAAAAATACAGTGCTGGCATTGTAAGCAGTCCTAATTTTCTGAAAATCGGTTGACATGACTGCCTTGCACTAAATCCTTCAATTATTTGCAACGCTTTCTTCTGCAATCTAAAAAAGCATTGATATTTCTCTCGTTACCACCCCAGAATATCACACCATAACGAACCTGGGACATAGAATACCCATGATAGACCGCTAAGGCTGTTTTTTTGTTCGAAACATTTCTCAAAGTCTTCAAAGCAAAAACCGCATGGGATAACTTTTTCCTAAGGCTTTTAATTTCATTATCCCATTTTAAATTTGACTGCAGCTCCAGACCCGAAAACTTAGTTCCCATTGTCGAATGGCATTCCATACCAGAATCTAGCATTAATGAATGATTGTATTCATTGAAAATTTAATAAAATTAGTCTTTCTGGCATTCAGCTTGAGTTTGTTGCTATGAAACCAATCGGTAAGCTGCTTTAAAATTTCTTGAGCTTTCAAGAGGACGGTTGCATTATTTTTGCCCTTAACCAGAACAGTAGTGTCGTCAGCATATAAAATTGGTTTGGAGTCTATGGTGAATGGTAGGTCATTTATAAAAAGGTTAAACAAAACTGGGCCTAAAATTGATCCCTGTGGCACTCCGCAAGTAGCCCTTCTCCATTCAGATGTTGTATAGCTGCCAACTCCTGTACTCACTCTAACTGATTGATATCTATTATCTAGATAAGAAGAGAAAAAGTAAAAGTAAGAAGAGACAACTTGGAAACAGCCAATTTTTGTTGCTTACATAATTTCGTCCTAGTTTCTATTAGATTTATGCCGTTTTTTTCTTCTTTTTTCTTGGATCTCGGGGGGGGGGGCAATTGCCCCCTTTGCCCCCCCCTTGGATCCGCCACTGTCAGGGGGGGGGGGCTTTTGGGCTGAAGACCTCCAAAACCTTCAAAAACATTTTAGTAAGAAAGTAAATTTTTTACCAATATAATCAGTTTGAAGCTCGTATAAAATTCATAAGCAAGAATTACCTAATTCCACTACTAAGTCTTCAATTATTGATGATATCCGTTAACGTTTTAATACCAACTTTTTATTGTAAATTCAATGAATTGCAGTCAATTTTAATTGTAAATAAATAATATTTCTACTCACTTAGGTCAAAGGTTTTCCAGTCAAGGAGACTCATCTTCAAAGGCGTCCTTGATTTGATGCTGATTCAAATTGGAGTAGCAGAAAAAATACTTATTATTTTTTTTTTTTGTAGATTACGTCTTGGAGACTCCAGTCAAGGAGTATAAGACAAGACAGATCAAAATTATACTCTTATACACTAGTTACCATAATTACTATATCAATTTGTTGGGGTGAGGCTTGATTTTGATGTGAAAGGAACTCTTGTACACTATAAAAAGCTTTACAACTAAATATTTTTTCAATTGTTTTTTAAATATTTCTATATTTTCAAGACTCTTTAAAAACTGCGGTAGCTTTTTGTAGAGTTTCCTACCAATATAACTAGGTTTTTGTTTGAATAAGCTACTATTGTGATTCACTAAGTGATAATCTCCTCGGCTTCTTGTATTATAATCGTGTATGTCAAGATTTTGGTTAATATCATTCGTTTTTACATATAAAGTAGCTTCATACACATATAAGCAGGGTACAGTTAGGAGACCAAGTCTCTTGAACAACGGCCTACATTAATCTAATTTACTCTTTCTATACACCTATAACCGCTTTCTTTTGGATCTTAAACACCCAATCGAGGTTTTGTTTTGATGAATTACCACATACTTGTGTGTTTGGTATTGTTTGTTTTTAGGTTTCCATTTATACGAAATAATAAGATTTATAACTATACATTTATTTATTCCGCTCGAGTTGCAAGTTGAATGTGACGTCACCACTTCTTGACTCCAGCATGTGGATTAGTAGTAACATTGTCTTAAATGGCTAAAAATAGTTTCTGCTAAATCGTTTTTGCTGGTCTAGCTACGACTGTGGTGATGGTGTCATTCGATAGCCACAGTTTAGCTGTAAAGATTGACACTTAGCTCGTTATTGTAACATGTATATTAACCGAGTTACAGCCAAATTAAGTTTTATGTCAATGAAACTATTGATTTAATTTTTCATTAATTTTTGCGAAGTGGGTGGGGCTGCGTGATTCTGGCCCCACCCAGTAAGTCAAATAACTTTTTTCCTGAAAGCAGCAGAAACTTTATTTTTGAGGCAGAATTTATTTTATAATACATAAATATAATATAATATATATAATATATAATAAATAATAATATAATAATAATAATATATAAATATAATAAATATATATATATAAATATTTATTTATATAATACTATTTATTTTAAATAGCAGAAACTCGGCAGAATCTCATGATATACAGCTTATAGTTTCTGCCGTTTTAGGTGGGGCCAGCTTCAAGAAGGTGTATTACATTCGCAAAAAAGCTGGAGTGCCTCGTCAGGGTCAACACTAGGTCCCTTGCTTTTTTTGTTATATGTCAATCGTTTACCTAAAGAATTAATTAGTGGTAGAGGTAATTAGTGGTAATTAATTATTTGCAGACGATACATCACCCATTTTCGGCAATTCCATGCTAGATAATTTAAAAACAAGTGCCCATATAGGTGTGCAGTCCATTGTCAAATTCTCAAATCAGTTGAAATTAACAATAAATAAGTTAGTAAAAAATGCCAATACCTTTAATTCAAAAACAAACATAATTCAAATGAAGATAGGGCTATAAACATGTTTGTAAACGATAATCAACTAAACCAGGAAGAAAATATTGCATTTCTAGGAGTTTTGTTGGATAGACGATTGACCTGGGCTCCATAAATTGAGAAAATATTTTGTAAAATTTCATCTGGGGTATTTGTCCTGCGACAACTCACTAGATTGAATGACAAAAAGTTACTTTTTACAGCTCACCGTGGGTTCTTTCTGTCACATATTAGGTATGTTATTGTAGTATGAATTAAATCATCAAAACAAAATCTTGATAGGGTGTTTAAGATCCAAAAGAAAGCGATTAGGTGTATAGAAAGAGTAAATAGATTAGATTCATGTAGGCCGTTGTTCAAGAGACTTGGTCTCCTAACTGTACCCTGCTTATATGTGTATGAAGCTACTTTATATGTAAAAACGAATGATATTAACCAAAATCTTGATGTACACGATTATAATACAAGAAGCCAAGGAGATTATCACTTGGTGAGTCACAATAGTATCTGATTCAAACAAAAACCTAGTTATATTGGTATGAAACTCTACAACAACCTATCACAGTTTTTAGTCTTGAAAATATAGAAATATTTAAAAACAATTGAAAAAATATTTAGTTGTAAAGCTTTTTATAGTGTACAAGAGTTCCTTTCACATCAAAATCAAGCCTCACCCCAACAAATTGATATATTAATTATGGTAACTAGTCTATAAGAGTATAATTGTTGATCTGACTTGTCTTATACACCGTACTCCTTAACTGGAGTCTCCAAGACGTAATCTACAAAAATAAACCTATGTTGATTTGTTCAATGTGCAAACTTCTGCATCGCCCCCACCCCGCCAGCTAATATATTCCTGGATTTCCTTTCTTTTGGAGGATGAAGCCCACATAGGTCTGAGACCTGTGCGTGGGTAATGAGTTGGATGATGGTGATTGATGGGCGAACAGTAACTTCTTGTATGTGACAAGAACCATTTGAATTATTTATAATAATATTGTATCAGCTATTATGTTGACTGATGACAAGGGTTGACAGATAGGGTGTCGATCAATTCAACATGTAACGTAGGAAAGGTATTGTTCTCCGTTGAACCTTTCTTGGTCACATTCAGATACTGTCCATCCTCAAAATTGATGTGAAAGTAGTTGGAACATAGCAGCTCTCTCTTCCACATAACCCGCAAACTATATTGATCATGGATGAAGAATCTGACTACTGCAAATGAAACATTTTTTATTTTAAATTTATTTTCGTATAATATACAAAATAAAAATAATATATACATTCTTATAAACGTTGTCATCAATCTATACAGTAAAAAATACAATACAAACATTTTACAGACAAGAGGAAATCAGAGTCAATACTCTATTCACAAACCATTGATTTATTTCATATACAACTTTGTCTTATTGCAAGTAATACTACAAATTACTTATTATAATTATTTATGAATTTGTTTTAACCCAATTGTTGAATGTTTTATGTATTTTTTCCATCCAATTATTGCAAGTAATACTACAAATTTCTGTAAACTATAATATTATTTATATATTTGTTTTATTCACATAATGAATAGTTCAATCAAACCCAGATCAATCTATTACGAGCTATCACAACTTTTTATCTCTATCACAAAACTGATTTTAACAAGTGGAATATTTCCAAGTTTAGTTCAGCTACACAAGAAATTTGAAAAGTACTAAATCAAGATGACAGCCTACTGCTATTGGTATAAAACTAGCTAAATGAGCGAATAAAGATCTCAAATACACTATAACACAAAATCCATGTCATGCTAGATTATTATTGTAGGGTGAAATAAATTTTAAATAGATGGATTATGATGCATTAAGAGCAAAAAATGCAGCTGTTACAAAACATGTAGCTGGTATTGATACTTTTTCACAATAATAATTACATTTTTCCAGACATTTTGTACTGTTTTTATCAAAAGAAACCCCAAATTTAAAGGAATATTGAGGTATCACCTTGTCGAATTGTATATTTTTGGTGCTATTTAGTTTAATTATATTTTCTTGATGGGTTTAATTAATTTGATTTACGGTTACCTTTTTACACTCAAACTTCGAATTGATTTATTTTTCTAGGATACCGTATCGTATGTTTTTAATTTAATTTAATTTTATTAACTAATCGTTCACTATTTGATTTTTCTGAGAGATAGCTCACGCCACCAAATTAAACCAAATAAGGCGGCTCTGAAAAATTGCTGTGTTGCCAGCTCTCGCTGTATGTAAAAAACTTGGGGACAACTATTTCCTTTTTATAAGTAGCCTATACTGTAGAGTCTCACAACTCGTTTAGCTAGAGTCGACGCAGCTCTAAGCTTTTAATCTATGCAATTAGTGTCGCTCTAGCCCTCTCTGTATGAACAAAACTTGGGGACAGCTGTTTCCTTTGTGAATAGAGTACAGAAGTTCCAATTAAAAAATTATACCGTTTCCAACTCAATAATTACTCATGTTTTGCTTCATCAACTGTTCCCCTGAAGAGAAGCACTTCTTCAAATTTTCATCAGTACTTTTTCATCATTTTCAAAAATTTTCTCTGAAACTTCTTTCTACATCTAGACCAGTCATTTTAAACATTCCTGCTTGAAAAACTGCTGTGATTGTTTGGTATGTTTGGAAACATATGAGTAGTCTCGAGCTAATTTTGCACCATCAAAAACCCTGTACTACCCTCCCAATTTTCGAAAATGCTCAAAAAACCCTGAGATTTCGGCCTCAGGAAACCCTGAGCTCAGGGGCTTTGACAGTACAAAGCTATTTCCAAATTACTCATATAATGTATGTCCAAAACAACATACCAAAAAATCAGAACTCAATAAGTTTTCATGACTCTTTTTTCATGTCTAAAATGACTCGACCATATGGTGTTATCGTGGGTGCTGAGCATTTCCACAGAGCTGTTGGAAAATTAGAAATTGAGTTCATTGAAGTTATTGGAGTCCTCATTGGAGTTCTCATCAGTTATCAGTAAGTGCTACATGTGATTGATCTATTCCTAGAAATTAAAAACATTGAATAAAACGATCAGACGTTAGTTTGGAACTAATTTTGCATCATCGAAAACCCTGATCTTTTTAAATCCATAGACTTTACAAAATTTGAATAGACCAATCAGACACCACGAGTAACATTTAATGGTTACCGGTAAGGCTCTCATGAACTCGACCAATATGTGGTCTTGCCTTTTCCGCAGATGTTGGCAGTCGTGGTTCGAAATTGCCGCCTACTTTATCAAGGTTGGCAACATTTTTGTGGTGGTTATTAACTGTTTTACAACAGTTGTTTTAAGTTGATATGATTACACGAAATGACGAACTATGTGTTCAGCCGGTTGCTTTATCGTGAGCGGTTTCCAGCATTCCCACTGGTGAAATTTGGATGTTGATCTCGTTGTAAGATGGCGGCGGAAGGAATTGGATGTTGAGGTTGATTGAGTCATAGCAGGGCGGCAGGTCACGTGACAACAGGCTGGTGTTGCTATCTGAATAGCGTAGGTCGCCCTGTGTGGAAAGAAATTGAATTAGAATAGAAATAATTTGAATTTTTAATAGTCACTTTGATCGAAAACCACAGAAATTCTTTTGAAACATGGAAAACGTTTTATTGAGATCAATCAGTGGTGGATCCAAAGGGAGGGCACGGATCTATAAAGAAAATAGCGGGTGTTTCAAAAACGATGCAACCCTGAGATCGAACAGCAGAAGTCTTGCATGGGGTGAATTTTCTGTGCCCCAATCGATATTCAAGCAACATTTAATTAATGTCAACTATCTGAGACATTTGTAATGCACTAATCGAGCATTATAGTTTAACCACAGCAGTTGTTTCATCAAATTCACTCAGATCTACTTTTTAAAATGATTCTATTCGTGAGATCCTTGGAACTTATCCTTTCTGATGTTTTCCTATAGGGCTCTGCATTACGAAGTTGACAACAAAATTCTTACACAATATAGTTGACTGACTTGAAACTTAAACGACATTCAAAAGATTAATTTAAATGAAGTAATAAATAAAATTTGAAGGAAAGTTACTATAACTATGTGTTTAATTTATATTGGTACAAATCTATTTTTAAGTTGCAGCATCTCCCTTAGTACAATATTGAATTTTAATCATGAGTAAGTTGAATATGTCATATATTGTACCCCATGGGTTGCGCCATTTTTTAAACACTCTGTACTATACGTGATTCTCTAAATAGTTGCATAGCATTAAATTGAGAATTTGAAATTAATTTCACTCCATATTTATTCAACAATTATTGTTAATAATTGAATTGAATAACTTGTGCGCTGGAGTATATTTTTTCTCATAATTGTTATTTATGTATAAAAAACTTATTTAAACAAAAACCTAGTTGTATATTGGTAGGAAACTGTACAACAAACTAACGTACCGCAGTTTTTAAAGAGTCTTCAAAATACAGAAATATTAAGTTAATAAAGCTTTTTATAGTGTACAATAGTTCCTTTTACATCAAAATTAAGATGGTTCATTTTTGGACTACTTGTTCTTCTTGTTTGCCCACCAGCTTTTCATTTTTTGTGCGAATTCACTTTTTTTCTTCACTCCGTTTTGTTCCAACTCTTGGAGGCTTTGTCTCTGGCATAACTTCCCATCTATAAAGTTTTATTCTGAAGTTTTTTACTGTAAATTTCTTTGTTTGTTGTTTTGGCCAGTACGGTACTAGGTTTTTTAAAAAAAAATTTATCCATTCTCCTCCATTGACAAGTGACGCTACATAGTTTACAATTCTTTTTGTTAGTCTATGGTCTGGAAGCCTCATGATGAGACCATAAGGCGTCTTTTCCTCATATCTGTCTCCATATTAGAATATTCTTCAACTTTAGACGTTCTCTGTAATCTATAAATGAATCATTGCATTATATTATTTTATTGTATTATTATTATATTGAAATATTGTATTATTATTATTATTATTATTATTAGTAGTAGTAGTAGTAATTGGTATATTATTAGTTAAATTAATTAATTCTTTTGAAAAATGTTAACATTAATAATTCCTTATACCGTATGTGGAGAGAATGGGAAGTAATTTCAACTAATTATTGCTGAAAAAATTGTAATACTGATAGGTCTAATAAACAAGTTAGTTCGAAGTTACTGACAATTGAACAAACTGACAAATTTACTTAAACAGAATTTATTAATTTCGAATTCCTTTAATTGCTATCAGTTTATACTGAAGACTTCCGCAATGGCGGATATTGACAACAGTATTTAATATTCCTGGATTTCTTGTTCCATGACGAACTGCGTGTTAATATTAACTTTTCATGTGAAATTTAACGACATGCAGTCAAATATTTGTTAAGAATAAGTATAATAACTCACTTAAACTGGCCGAGTACTTTCGAATCTATGAGATCCATCATCAGAGGCTCCTAGATCATCATGTCAGTTTTTTGGTTAGAAGTGTTGTGGTTTTTGTAAAATATGATCAAAAAGTTTGTGAGATTTAAAATTTAGTTGTTCATTGAGAATGTTTTGTTTATTGTGTGTGGTGTGTTTGTATATTTCAAATTGTTCCAAGGTGTTGAGTTCGTGTCCTTTAGATTTTATGTGTAGAATGTGTAGGTTGGTACTGATGTCGGTAAAAGTGTGTCCAGTTTGAATGATATGGTCGGCAAAATTCGATTCGCACATTCAAACAACGTTACAAGGAACACTTTCAGGCCCTCACATCCAAAGCTGAATCGAATTTTGCCGACCATATCATTCAAACTGGACACACTTTTACCGACATCAGTACCAACCTACACATTCTACACATAAAATCTAAAGGACACGAACTCAACACCTTGGAACAATTTGAAATATACAAACACACCACACACAATAAACAAAACATTCTCAATGAACAACTAAATTTTAAATCTCACAAACTTTTTGATCATATTTTACAAAAACCACAACACTTCTAACCAAAAAACTGACATGATGATCTAGGAGCCTCTGATGATGGATCTCATAGATTCGAAAGTACTCGGCCAGTTTAAGTGAGTTATTATACTTATTCTTAACAAATATTTGACTGCATGTCGTTAAATTTCACATGAAAAGTTAGTATTTAATAGCTGATGGAAATCGATGAATGCTACTGTACAAAAATATCTGCTATGCAGAAAGGTCTCCATGGTCTAGTGGTTAAGGCGCCCGACCGGCAATTGGGAGGTCCGTGGTTCGATTCCCGGTGGTGACTGATATTTTTGTACAGTAGCATTCATCGATTTCCATCAGCTATTAAATACTGTTGTCAATATCCGCCATTGCGGAAGTCTTCAGTATAAACTGATAGCAATTAAAGGAATTCGAAATTAATAAATTCTGTCTAATAAACCTTGTTACATTGTTTAGAAGCTGGTATCAGGAAATTTATTATTAAAATGGCTTATTAAAACTGGTCGTAATTGATTTAATTCGTTTATTATCTTGACATGCTCAAGTCAAGATAATAAACGAATTTTAATTCCTGACATAATATATTATGTTATTATTCGACTTTTATAAGAATTTTATTGTTCAATTGCGTTTATCTGTCTAAGTTACACCATAAATAAAGTTGGAATAGAGGATCATTTATTTTATTATCTACTCTGACTACACAATCTCTATCTTAAAATGTGAAAATCGTTGAGTTATCACATTCATTAAATTCAGAATGAGTTACTTAAACAATTTGAAAATCCTGATCAAAGAGCAAGTTCTGTTTAGTCAAAACAATGAAACTATTAACTGTTTTTGTGATAAGCCCCTTGGAAAATTCCTATCTGATAATGGAGAAGTATATCAAATTTATTGTTCTACTTCCCTTTACAAATAACAGCCAATTGGATTGACCAACAAAAAGACTCTGTTCTGTGTTGTAGTACTACTTCCCAGTCGTTCGGAACCCACCTAAAGCTGAAGGTTCACCTCATCCAACTCATTACCCACGCACAGGCTTCAGACCTATGTGGGCCTCATCCTCCAAAAAAAAATATTTTGTTGTTATAGCTTAAATATTGTTATTAGTAGCTTAGATCTTCTAAAAAAATCTATAAAATAATAAACGTTTGTTAAAAAATTATAAAAGCTTACATTGACGCCCATCAAAATTTGAAAGAGCTAGACGGACACTAATGGTGCTTGCACAGTGGAGCATCCGATACTCGATGATAATTACCAAAGTAAACTCAAACACACGCTGTGGAATGGTGAGTGACAGATTGGTGCATCGCCAACATTCCATAAACTTTATCATATGTTGCGGGAAGGTTTATGGCAGTTTAAAGCAGTGTGAATATCACCATTACACCGCATGTGTTTGATTTTGCGATGGTGATTATCCTCGATTATTGGATGCTCCACTGTGCAAGCACCCTAACATATGAATCAAACAATTACGATATTGAAGATTTTCTTCTGTTATTATTATTTATTATTTATTATTTGTTATTTGTTATTTGTTATTTGTTATTTATTATTTATTATTTATTATTTATTATTTATTATTTATTATTTATTATTTATTATTTATTATTTATTATTTATTATTTATTATTTATTATTTATTATTTATTATTTATTATTTATTATTTATTATTTATTATTTATTATTATTTATTATTTATTATTTGTTATTTGTTATTTATTATTTATTATTTGTTATTTGTTATTTATTATTTGTTATTTATTATTTATTATTTATTATTTATTATTTATTATTTATTATTTATTATTTATTATTTATTATTTATTATTTATTATTTATTATTTATTATTTATTATTTGTTATTTGTTATTTGTTATTTATTATTTATTATTTATTATTTATTATTTATTATTTATTATTTATTATTTATTATTTATTATTTATTATTTATTATTTATTATTTATTATTTATTATTTATTATTTATTATTTATTATTTATTATTTATTATTTATTATTTATTATTTATTATTTATTATTTATTATTTATTATTTATTATTTATTATTTATTATTTATTATTTATTATTTATTATTTATTATTTATTATTTATTATTTATTATTTATTATTTATTATTTATTATTTATTATTTATTATTTATTATTTATTATTTATTATTTATTATTTATTATTTATTATTTATTATTTATTATTTATTATTTATTATTTATTATTTATTATTTATCATTATTTAAACAGAATTTTTATTAATTTCGAATTCCTTTTCCTTCGAACTTTCTTATTATTATTATTATTATCATTATCATTAAACAGATTATCAAACGGCTCTATCGCATATTATTAAAAAAACTAGTGGTTTACCCGTACTTTGCAACGGGATGTTAAAATCAAGCATGTGTGATACAACATGGATTTCAACCGTCAACAATTCCAAAACGGGAATAATTTAGGAGCTGTAATAATATTGATACGGAACAAATTTGTTGCTTTGTCTCTTATTTGAAGCGTTTTGTATCAAAGTGACATATCATGTACCAGCTGTTCTATGAGCTTCCTGCAACCAAACACATTTTACAACAGCGTTATAGTGCCCATAAGTGAACAAATTTGAACATTAATTTTGAAAAATCTGAAAGGAAAATCAATCGGGGTTGTGGTGCACTGAATGCAGGGTTGAGAGGGACACCATATTTAGTGTCCCAAAATCGTTGCCGTTTTTGTGAAATCTGTGAGACTGACACACACGCGCGCGCTCGCCTTTTCTTTCTCACTCGCTCAAATCTCTCTCTCTCACACAACTTCTCCAGAGAATGCAGCGCGCACAAAACTACTGTGTGCTCTTCATTTTCAATCTCAGACGTGATGAACATGTGACAGAATACTTTGACAGACTGAGAATCATGAAGCTGCATGAGAGTAGATCGTACCATGCTATTTTATTCCTGCACAAACTCTTGAAGACTCAATCTCCCAAATATCTGGCAGTAGGGTTCCGTTTTTTGAGTGATGTTGGCCGCGGTGGAACAAGGCATGGTTCTGATCTGCTGGCTGTCCCAACTCACCGTACTGTAATGTACAGTAAGTCTTTTCGAGTGACAGCCTGCAGATTGTGGAATAAGTTGCCTGGTGAACTGAAGCGTATGGAGGAGCATCGTCGGTTCAGCGCGGCTGTTTTGCGGTGGATAGAGGGGGGAGGACTTGGCTAGACAAGACGGGGGATGAGTAAGTACAGTAGTATGCTTTTGGTGTGTGCGTGTGGTGATTTTTTTTCCACCTTTATTATATAAAGTACCTGAAGATATTTTTTTTTCTTTTTTTTTTTTAAAAAAAAAGCTCAATACATTTTTTGTTATGAATATTGCACAGGATTTGTTACATTTGTTGTATTTTTCATTGCTTTTTTTCACAATTTTTAATCGTTTTATTTCTTTTTATATATTTTTTTTCTCAACAAGTTTGTTCATATGTATTTTTTCCTCAACTTTTATATTCATTATTTCTTTTTTTCTTCTTATCTCATGTATATATATGTATATATCTGTGTAAGTTAGAACTGTATGGGAGGGTTAAGTGTAAGAGAGGGCCGGCTGCGCCCTAACTTCGCCCTCCCAGGAAAATAATAAAGGCAGTCAATCAATCAATCTCTCTTATTATACTATTGACGAACACCTAAGATGGGACTATCACATCAATTCACTCTGTAGTAGAACAAAGTATCTATCTTCAAAGTTCTATAAAATTAGTCAGTGAATAACCCCCAAATCACAAGAACAATATACTTCTCGTATGCGCAGTCAGTGTTTCAATATGGGATAAGTGTTTGAGGAGGGCCATTTAAAACTCACATAAATAAAGTTTACAACATTCAGAAACTCATCATTAAAATAGCATTGTGTAAACCAAGACTTTATCCTACAAGACGACTATTATTCCAAGATGCTAGTATCCTCACAATAAGGCAATTATTTTTTTTTTTTTTTTTTGTAGATATTTTTTTGTAAGTTATAATAAAGATTATTCACGTAAACAAGAATAAAAAACTTTACACTATATACGTCATAACCAATACAATACACGCTAAATTAATTTAACTTCGAATCTGAAAAACATCCTCAACGAACAGTTAAATTTTAAATCACACAAACTTTTTGACCACATTATACAGAAACCACAGTTCTTCTAACCAACATCGATATTTAGGATGCCTTGAAGATGGGTTTGAACAACTCGAAAACGTTCGGCCTTCAGAGTAAGTAAAATACTACTTATTTTTGATAAATATTTGACTGCAAGTCGTTCAATTCACTTGAAAAGTTAATATTAACAACGCAGTTCGTCATGGAACAAGAAATCCAGGAATTCAAATCTGACTCAGACAAACTTTATGGTGTGCAGGAGACAATTCAGGAACATTTGCAACTATTTAGTAAACATTATTCCTCATTAACTTTTTGTTGTAAATTTAAGGCCTTGAAGATGAGATTCAATACCTCGAAAACGTTCGACCGAATGTGAGTACATTTATTATATATTCACAATATAAAACTGACTGCAAGTCGTTAAATTTACAACAAAAAGTCAATACTAACAACGCAGATCGTCATGGAACAAGAAATCCAAGAATATTCCTCAATCTCTCTTACTTGACAGACCTTTTAGACATTTTTCTCTGGCTAAGAGCAACAACAAATAATATTAACTGGTGATGCTTGAAATAGGTTGGTGTCGATTGTACGAACTTTTGAAATGTCAGTGTATGCTCTGGCTAAATTGGTATTTTATTGCTATTATTTCTTATTATTGTTGCAATTCTTTTTAAAGTATTACTATTATTTTATTTTTTTTAATTGTAAGTACTCATAACCTTTTTTCTTTTTGTAAAATCTCTTTTGTAACTATAAGTATGATCTCTTTTCATATATATGATGTTGAAAATCCATCTTGTTTCCACTAATATATAATAAAAACTTGAAAAACACTTTTAAGTAGAAATTAACCCTCAAACTCATGCCTTAATCAGTGTACTGTGGGTCGTCTGACGATGCTCTTGACAACAGAGTGAAACGGCCGTCACGCCATAAGGTGAGTCATAATTTCCACTTAAAAGTGTTTTTTAAATTTTTTATATAATTCATCTAATTATGGTATCTCATACTCACGAACGGACCCAGGTCTTGTGAGTATGATTTCATATGTTAAAAATAACAGACATTTCATTCTTCTCATCCATCATATTATTTTAGTAGTTTAAATTTTTGTTAACTTTATTATTTTTAATACTCTTGATCTATTATTGTATTCATTGTGTTATTTATTATTGTCATCATAATGACTTTACTTGCTTGTTTTCTTTATTATTGATTGAATTTTCTTTTGTTTTCATTTTCATTTATAATTATTTCAAATTGTATAGTGTTGAAATTATTGTATTGTGTGAAGGAGGCAAAATGGGGTTACACCTGTTGTCTCCATTAATAAAATTATTTAAATTATTTAAAAATGAATATTTTTCATTTGTATAACGATGTAATGAATAATCAGATAGTTCGTTTTACTATCATTTTCAGTTGATAATCATACTGTATCCATTTTATTGTTACTTTTATAATTTCATAATTTGTACAGTAGACTACTGTACTGTTCTACTATACTTTAACGTGTTTTTATTAAATTTCAACATACATTTGTATGGGTTTTGAACGCTTTTTACCCACACATTCACTAATCCGGCAATTTCGGTAATCCGACAACACCATTCCCGATATGGTGCCGGATTAGCGAGATTGCACTGTATATAGATAAGGAAGAGTAATTTTTATGATGTTGAAGATCCATCTTGTTTCCACTAATATGTATTATAAACTTAAAAAACACTTTTGAATGGAAATTGACTCACGTTATGGCGTGACGGCCGTTTCGCTCTTTTGTCTAGAGCATCATCAGACGACCCACAGTACACTGACTTAAGGTATGAATCAGTGTACTGTGGGTCGTCTGATGATGCTCTAGACAACAGAGCGAAACGGCCGTCACGCCATAACGTGAGTCAATTTCCATTCAAAAGTGTTTTTTAAGTTTATAATAGTAATTTTTAACCAACCTGATTTCTTTGCGGGTTGCAGGGCTTCACTCCAAGCCTGTTGATGGTATAGTAGCACACCATTAGGCTAATGACGAACAGCATCAATGCCAGTACCAAGACCCTGGTTCGACTCTCAGTGTTCAGTGTCCAATCGTCTTCCATGTTGGCGTGCAAGACAAAGACAATAGCAGTCATCGATATGATGGCCAGAGTGAGAAGGAAGATCTCTTTGCCTCTCCGAGTCTGTGGTGGCGATAACTGGTGATGTTTGCCACAAACCTGCAGACATTCCTTCGTATAAGACCACAACAAAACTATACTAAGAACATTTTTGATAACTGAAGTAATCTTGAAATCCTGTTTAGAACATGAACTTATCGGAGTTTGAATGAATTTTCGCTTCAAACAAACGAGCAGGCCTACCGATCACTTTTCTCATTAGATTTATGATTGACGTTAGGAGGCCCTATCAGTATAAAAAATTACTGCAATTAACTATCTATTTATTTAAGATCTTTAATAAGAATATAAAACGGTGGGCGTAGTCCTATATATGAATGTGTGAAAGGTATCTTCAATTTTAACATGAAAGAGTAGGCTACCGTTTGCAAAATCTTGACGTACACGATTATAATACAAGAAGCCGAGGAGATTATCACTTGATGAGTCACAATATTAGCTTATTCAAAACAAAAACCTCGTTATATTGGTAGGAAACTCTACATCAAGCTACCGCAGTTTTTAAAGAGCCTTGAAAATACAGAAATATTTAAAAAACAAGTGAAAAAATATTTAGTTGATAAAGCTTCTTATAGTGTACAAGAGTTACTTTCACATCAAAATTAAGCCTCACCTCAACTAATTGATATAGTAATTATGGTATCTAGTGTATAATATTGTTGATCTGACTTGTCTTATACCCCTTAACTGGAGTCTCCAAGACGTAATCTACAATAACAAAAAAAAACCATGAAAGGGTAGGCTACCGTATCCAAAATAAGGGTCACAAATTTACTGCAATTGGTTGTATTTACTGAGATAAATTCGAATATGGTAAGTTATCAAAGAAAAGATTCCAATTCAATATATTATCAGAAATAGTTTCCTCTTTTTAAATGGGATAAAATCCTTTACAAAATCCAAAAGATTTATTTTTAAACGAAGGAATCAAACGATCCTTTTTAAAAGATTCCAATTCAATATATTATCAGAAATAGTTTCCACTTTTTATATGGGATAAAATCCTTTTCTAGCCATCTGTTAACCGTTAATGTGTTAATCGTCTTGCCTCAATAGGGTTTAACAATATTGTGATATTATTTCAGCTGACAATCTGGTCTTGTTACTTTCAATTCGTTTTTTAAATCTTGTTATTATCATCATAACTATCGATTCAACATGTAATATACTTATCTGAATTCTGTTGAATAAAGCTTTGGTGCAAGTTATTTCAAATATGCTCTTTGCTAAATGAGAAACTTTTTTCAAATAGAATCAAATTGAACTACTGATTTGAATAAATATGAAAAGTCATTGAAGGAAGGTTTCCAATAAATTCAATTCATCAGAAGTAATTTCCTCTTTTTTACTGCTAAAATACGTTTCCAAATATCTTTATCCAATCCAGAGTTGATCTGGTTGGGCTGTGTTGTCTCACAGGGTTTAACAAATGCTCTATACTTCATAAAATGTCTTATTATTTTTAGATAGAATCATAATAGTGAATTAAATGTATCGGTACTTATATAAATTCACTGATAAACAATGTTCAAAATGCGGTCCTGATAGAAAAGTAACCCGGTAGCCTTTCATAATAAAAATCATAATCAGTACCGCGTATGCATAGAAATACGGTACGGTACGGACGAGTACGGTACGTACTCAATAAGTACAGTGTCGACTCTCTGTAAAAAAATTGTTCAATTATTATTTAATGAAAATAGCAGGATATGATATTGATGCCACATACACAAATACCTACATATATGATAAATTAAAATTCAATACCTAATCAATTTTCACCAGGGATCCCATCTTAAACGTTAAAAAGGCATGAAAAAAAATCTGTTAAAGAAGGGTGTTTGTTTGCAGTGGAATACTTGATAATAATCAAAGATGCAAAATCAAACACATGCTGTTGAATCATGGTATTCACACAGCTCTTTAGATTATTCAATATCGTGCAGCATTCGCTACTTTATTTCACATATCTATGACTATCATGGGTAATCACTGTGCAAGCACCCTAACACATCACTGATGAGGAACTGTAAAAAAATGTATTTAGAATCAAAAATACATGAGTAGGCCGCGAACCGTCTCTGAAGAAGCACTGCAACAGTGCTAAATGGCCATTACACACATTAAGTTATTACTTACTTCACCATGAAAGCATTGAATTATCAATTAATAGTTTGAAAATACATAACTTACATTCCTGGATTTCTTGTTCCATGACGAACTGCGTTGTTAATATTAACTTTTCATGTGAAATTTAACGACATGCAGTCAAATATTTGTTAAGAATAAGTATAATAACTCACTTAAACTGGCCGAGTACTTTCGAATCTATGAGATCCATCATCAGAGCCTCTGATGATGGATCTCATAGATTCGAAAGTACTCGGCCAGTTTAAGTGAGTTATTATACTTATTCTTAACAAATATTTGACTGCATGTCGTTAAATTTCACATGAAAAGTTAACATAACTTACATTCGTGATTAGAGCAGATAAAAATAATTTCTCTCATAAATATAATAATTATGGTTTCAATTCAGTTTGTAAATAATATATTTATCTACTAATCTTAAAGGTAGATAATAAGTTTGATTATGTAATTCCATGTTTTCACTGGTATATTAAATTTAAACATAAATTATTAATAATGGAATACATTTATAGTGATTGTGAACACTTACTGTATGTGTGACCTGGTTTAGTAGGTCTTCAGCCTTGTCGAAGAAGCATTACAAGAATGCGAAATGGCCATCAGATAATAATTATAGTAATGTTGAAAATGTGACTAGCGAAGCTACAAACCGGCCCAGTGCTCAATTAAATACGAGGATTTGACAAATATCAACAGTTCTCTATTTTATTTTGGAGTTCCACAACATAAATAAAAAATCTACTAATAATAATAAGCGTATGACTTTTATTGGTGGGAAGACCCTTACAGGTATTTCCAACTCGACGTTTGAGCCATGTCAGGGAAACATGATGGACCTTATATTTTAGGTGGATTCCGAACCACCAGGTAAGTAATAATAAAATCTGAGATGTTTTCCATGACGAAATATTTAATGAACAATGTAATATTAAAACTGACACTGTATTTCACTTTTAAATAATGTTTTACTCACATATATTGGAAATGCTTGAGGATTGCATTTCACTTCTGAAAAGAAGCTTCGTCAGCTGGACAGAGGCTTTCTTTTCAGAAGTGAAATGCATTCCTCAAGCATCTACAATATATGTGAGTAAAACATTATTTAAAAGTGAAATACAGTGTCAGTTTTAATATTACATTAATAATAAACCTTATAACTTCAATTTTTTTGGCGAATTTAGCGATTGACAAGTCGACTTGTTAATTTTTAATTTGACAATTTAAAATCCAGGAATTATAACTTCAAATCTAAAATCTGCTGATGAGCATAGAGTATAAGTGTTCACATTCATTACAAAAAGGTATTTCATTATTTTATTTATGTTTGAAGGAATAATATTAAAACCGTTGTTCTTTTTTGATAGGCAGCAACAAGAATATGTGTTTATGTTTACCGTAGGCTCCTAATCTCCTTGAAATGATCTGCAACAGCAGTAGAGCATCGTTATTGGATGCTGTCAGCCACCATCATGGACCAATAGGCAAAGAGCATCATCGACCAATAGGCAAAGAGCATCTTGTGCTTGAGCAGCTAACAGACGACCTTAGTGCCGCTGCTGCTATACGAGAGTGGAGGACAGGTTAGCTGCACGTCCACTGCAGTGAACCTCAACACAGACAGCTGGACAAAAAGCCAAAATTCTACTTCTATTCAACTCTAGCCTAACATCTCCTCTATCAGTTGCTATTTAAATAAAACCCAATCACACAAGTTAGTTTGAAGTGACTGACAATTTAACAAACTGTCAAATATACAGAAACAGAATTTACTACCTGGATTTGTTGTTCCATGACTGCGTTGTTAATATTAACTTTTCAAGTTAATTCAATGACTTGCAGTCAAATTTTTATTAAGAATAACTTAAGTAGTATTTCACTTACTCTGTAAGCCGAACGTTTTCGAGTTGTAAAAGCCTTGAAGATGGGTTTTAGCAACTCGAAAACGTTCGTCCTAAAGAGTAAGTAAAATACTACTTATTCTTAATTAAAATTTGACTGCAAGTCATTGAATTCACGTAAAAAGTTAGAATTACTAATTTCGAATTCCTCAAAGTGCTATTAATTTATGCTGAAGACTTCCTCAATGTCGGAGATTTCCAACAGCATTGAATAGCTGATGGAAATCGATGAACAAAATCGATTGCGGTGCAAATCGATCACTGTGCAAAATATCAGTCACCGCTGGGAATCGAACTGCGGGACACTCAATTGCCGGTCGGGCCTCTTAACCACTAGACTATAGTAACCCCTCTGCAACTATAAATTGTGAGATATGGCTAAGTTTAAAATGAGTGCTACTGTGCAAAGGGGTCACTGTAGTCTAGTGGTTAAGGCACCCGACCGGCATTTGGGAAGTCCATGGTTCGATTCCCAGCGGTGACTGATATTTTTGTACTGTAGAATTCATCCATCGATTTCCATCAGCTATTCAATGCTGTTGTCAATATCCGCCATTGCGAATGTCTTTAGTATAAATAGATAGCACTTCGAGGAATTATTCGAAACTAGTAAATTCTGAATCCCATTCTCTCTCACTAGTCATTAAAATATAACCTATAAGCTTTCTAAACAATTATTCAAATGTGTGTATTTCATGACTATTGCAGTCAGATATTCTTTTTTATTTTTATAGAGGAAAAACCATTTAACTTCAGCTATTAGCTCCCTTTTATCAGTTATTGAAATAAATTCCAGTCTCCCTCAGCAAAATATAACCTATGAGCTCTAACAATTATTCAAATGAGTCTATTTCATGATTATCAATTTTTATAGTCATGAATAATATTATTGGAACTAGTAAATAAAAAAAAGTAAATGCATATGTCTTTTAAAGGTTACCCTTACGGGTAGTTCCACCTCGCCGCTTGAGGCATAATGCAATGTAATGATGTGCTACCAATTTTTTTGTTTTCTGTTTTGTTTCTGTTTTGGAGGATGAAGCCTGAGACCTGTGCATAGGTAATCAGTTGGATGATGGTGTTTAATGAGCTGGACCTACAGTTTTAGGTGGGTTCCGAACCACCGGCATGTTATTGGTAACATGGTGGACCTAAAATTTTAGGTGGGTTCCGAACAGCCAGGAAGTGATTTTACAGCAGAGAATTGGGTCTTTTTGCTGGCCAATCCGATCGGTTGCCCTTATAGAGAGGGCCCAAGAGAGCGTTGCTTATCTAATCTGATTGAACAGATACCTTCTACGGCTCGTGGCTATCACTTCCTATACTAGTTAATGTTTAAATATCAAGTTAAAAGTAATACGGAGCTACAACATTTTATTATAGTCAGTTAAGTTATGCTTTCTAATATGTAGTTATGGAGCAAAACTTCTGTTTATTCGACTGCATCAGAGAATCCTAAATAATAAAATACTACATATTACATAAAAAGTGTGTTGAACTCAAACAATAGGTACCTGAGATTTTTTAACATTTATCAGTTATAATAATGGTTATAAAATTACAAAGAAAAAGCATAATAAAAAGATGCAATAAGTTGATGTTCATCAATCACTATCATCCAACTCATTGTCCACGCAAAGGTCTTAGACGTACGTGGGCTTAATCCTAAAAAAAATCAAAATCAACATTCTCTATTCATTTATTACTTCCAATCCCGTGTACTGCTTCACTAAAAAAAAACACTTTACAATTTTACAAAATTTACAATTACTTATACTGTTACTAGCTAGGCCTACTGGAAATGCAGGCTTTTCACTTATAGGACCTTAAATAGGGTGCCAAACAAGGTTGGTGAAGTATTCTGTAGGAATGCATTTCACTTCTGAAAAGAAGCTTCGTCAGCCTTCTTTTCAGAAGTGAAATGCATTCCTCAAGCATCTCAAATATATGTGAGTAAAACATTATTTAAAAGTGAAATACAGTGTCAGTTTTAATACTAGATTGTTCATTAAGTATTTCGTCATGGAAAGCATCACAGATTATTCTGTAGATTCTGAGATATCAGATTGGAAAGAACATATTATATGTTATTTAAAATTTTATTCCAATATTTAATAAAAGGTAGAAAATTATTCCACCATATTCCAAGTTTCTAATTATTACATTGGTACAGTATTTAGGCATATTTTTGCTAGTGGGAGCACATTTTAATAATATCTATTGAATTGAAATAGTTGATCTTGATAAAACGAACTTTTCCTCGAATACTGGATGAAAAATTATTAAAATATTGATATTTTCCCCCTATTTTTAGAGATAGTTTGAAAACACAAGTCCAAATACGATGAACTGACTGAGATCTAAAATAATCGGTGAGTTGAATAATTTAGTGTATTATTATTTTTATTATTTCACTACATTTTTCCAGGGGATGAAGCCCACTTAGTTCTGAGAATTTTGCGTGGGTAATGAATTGGATGATGGTGATTGATAAGTTGGACCTACAGTTTTAGGTGGGTTCCGAACCACCGGTTACATTATTACATTACATTATTTATTACATTGTTACATCACATCATTTGTACGGTACATGGACCCTCAAATCTTACAATCTTATTGCAGAAATTCAGTTTAGAAAAAGGAACAATCAGGTTCTCTATGACCTAAACCCCAAACTATGATCCTATAAAAAATGTGAAATATCCCAAATACAGTATAAGATTATGTCAATGGCATACCGGTAGGGTATCAAAAATCGAAGGAAGTAAACCCTCTATTACTTTTTTTTAGGATGAAGCCCACATAGGTCTTAGACCTGTGCGTGGGTAATGAGTTGGATGATGGTGATTGATGAGTTGAACCTACAGTTTTAGGTGGGTTCCGAACCACAGGGAAGTGATTTTACAGCAGAGAACAGTGTATTTTTTGCAGGCCGATCCAATCGGTCACCGTTACAAACAGGTCCTACGAGAACGCAGCTCTGACTGTAGCACAAGTCAACATTTTGTGACTTCCAGAAAGATTATACATTCACTAAAAAAAGAATAATAAAAATTATGAAATTGTGCTTGCTGGTGCAACACACGTAGGCCTAGTCAATTCCCATTACTTCCTACAGTTCAAAAGGTCAACTATCGCAACTACTGTACAAAATGATATGAAAATAGTATCAAAATTGAGGACGAACATAACGAAATAACCAATAAGTTTATCTCTTGATTTATCCTTAATTTTTGGTTGATATCGTATTGTTTGTCACTCTTGTCACGCATCAACTATCTAAACTATCAAAGTCCAGGTTTTGTTATTGATGGAAAATGTTACGCAATAATTATTGAAGCAAAAACAAAAGTATTGTTGCCTACTGCATTTGAACTCGAACAAAACCGGTGCTTAAGATATTTCCGTATTTAATTTTATTTAAAAATTAATTATAAAATTACAGAAAGGAAGTATAACCACATGATTTATGCCCGGTTTCTGAGTTGTTCATAAGTTTAATGGATCATTAACCCATTGCTCCAGCATTGAGTTAATGGTCCATTAAGTTAATGAACAACTCAGAAGCCGGGCATAATTCGTTTTTATTGGTTAACCAACGATTTTTTTATTGTTTGTTTCAAATAGTGTTTAAACCTACAAATATTTATTTCATTTCAACACTGGTGTATTGAATTTTTTAAATTTATATTTAATGACCATATTAATAAAAAAAATAATATGATTGTTCTTTCAATTGTGAACAAACTTTAAGATTAAAGTGAACAAAAACTATAATATAAACTAAAAAAAAAACACTTTTAAATTAATGTAAATTAACTCACGTTATGAGTGTACTGTGGGTCGTCTGACGATGCTCTAGACAACAGAGCGAAACGGCCGTCACGCCATAACGTGAGTTAATTTCCATTTAAATGTGTTTTTTCAAGTTTATATTACATATTAGTGGAAACAGGATGGATCTTCAACATCATAAAAACTATAAATCAATTACACTTCTATCATTTCAGTATCTTGCTTCTATTGTTCTATTTTCCTCAAAATATAAATTAGCTCTTACACCTATTGATTTATTTAATAATATGTGAATATTTTTAAACACCTAATTTTTTATATTATTTATAATAATTATATTTTCCAGTTTTTATTTCAATAATAGATTCCAGAGACTTGTAAAGCATCAAAAGCAATGATATATTAAAAAAAGTATTGATAATTTCATGTATGCTACCACTTTTAGTCATTCTCTGTTCAACAGAGGATCAGATTATTTTTCCCTGAATTTTACAAAATTGTGTAGTTTGTGAGTCTATAGAGTTTGTAGCGAAATATTATTAGGCCTGTAGATTATAATTTTATTCTAATATCAAAACTGATACTGTATTTATATTTAAATTATGATTTTTACTCACTTATACTGGAGGGATGCATTTCACTTCTAAAGAGAAGCTTCATCAGCTTTATAATTTTAGCATAGAAATTGTGAAGATTGTCATTGTGATAGCTTCAGCTTCATACCTCCTATCATCAGCTTTATAATTTTAGCATAGAAATTGTGAAGATTGTCATTGTGATAGCTTCAGCTTCATACCTCCTATATACGAAGGAGAACCTCCTATACTAAGGTAGCCCAATGTACCCCACAAAACAAATTTTTGTTAACTTTTGATTGTAAATTCAACGACTTGCAGTCAATTTTAATTGTGAATGAATAGCATTTCTACTCACCTAGGGCAAACGTTTTCAAATCGTGGAGATTCATTTTCAAAGTCGTTTGGAAATTAATCTCCATGACACGAAAACGTGTTTAGCCTATGTGATAGGAAAATTATTTATTCACAATTAAAAGTGACAGTGAAGTCGTTGAATACACAATAAAAAGTTGATATTAACAATGCAGATCGTTCTGGAACAAGAAAACCAAGAACAAATCTTTAGGTATTCCCAAATTGTAAAACCTTCTTGCCACTTTAAGCCACTAGCAATTGGGTTTAACCTCTCTATTTTTATTCTCTTAAATCTGCTGGCTGCATAAGGTATCCAGTTAAGAAGTCTATAACTTACAGTTCAAAAATGTTCTTACAGCCAAAATTCGTCTAGAAATAAAAGGAATAAAATGTAATTGATCCAACAACCAGCTGGTGGGCCTATACCCCTCAAAGCTATTGTGCCAATGAAATGATTGATTGATTTAAGATTTTATTCCTAATAGTTTCACAAATTTGTACAACAATACAATTTAGACAAAAAAATATATAAATGCATATAAATCTACAGAGTTTCATTTTCGTCTTATTTGAATATAGGAAAGAGTGTACATAGGCAACAGTGGCCTGTGCGTAGACTCGAGTTGATTTAAACACTGGTATTTATTTTACATGACACTAAACAATCAATATTTGTTTGAAACAGATTTAAAAAAAAACAATACAAATCCAAATTATAGACAAATAAGTTATTAATGAAGTTACTGTGTCATAGAAGTGACTTCTATAGTGTCATAGAAGTGACATAAAAGTCACTAGAAGTAAGGGAAGTGATAGCCGCGAGCCGTAACAGGTTTCTGTTCAATCAGATAGATAAGCTGCGTTCTCGTAGGTCCTGTTTGTAACGGTGACCGATTAGATTGGCCAGCAAAAAAGACACTGTTCTCTGCTGAAAATCACTTCCCGGTGGTTCGGAACCCACCTAAAACTGTAGGTCCAACTCATCAATCACCATCATCCAACTCATTACCCACGCACAGGTCTCAGAACTATGTGGGCTTCATCCTCAGAAAAAAAAACATTATTTCTTTCAGTTAAACTATATTAGGTAATGAGGTTCATGAGGTCATAAAGTAAACACATATCAAATAAGAAATTATAACTAATATTGCTAGATAAGTCTAGAGGTCTACACGCATATAGGAACAGTCTAGCTTACTCTATGAAGGTACAGTTTTATAAGAAATATTTTCGCTTGAATTTTCATAATTTTAAACTGAGAACTTATTTAAAATGATGAAATTTTCTCTAAATTATCCATTATTTTTTGGGAGGATAAAGACCTGTCTGAGACCTGTGCGTGGGTAATGAGTTGAATTAAGGTGATTGAAGAGATGGACCTACAGTTTTAGGTGCCGTCCGAACCACCGGGAAGTGATTTACAGCAGAGAACAGTGTCTTTTTTGCTGGCCAATCTAATCGGTCACCCTTACAAAGAGTGCTCAGGAGAACGCAGCTTATCTCTATCTGATTGAACAGATACCTGCTACGGCTCACAGATATCACTTCCCAAATATTAACATGAAATATTACATTAACATGAATGTTTGTGCCATATAGAAATACATTATTTCTCTGAGGTAAACTAGATTCGACTTGTATCAAATATAAGAGAAAATGCGTTGCAAGATACAAAATCACGAATTATTCATGTACAGTATTTTATCAGTCTCTTTTATCAATTCGACTTGTATCAAATATAAATGAGAAAATGCATTGTATGATACAACATCATGAATTATTTATGTATTTTATCAATGAAAAATATGAATATTTCAATCGATGATTATCAAATCTGTGATCTACGATCCAATTAATAAAGGAGAACATTTTCTACATTTATAGAAAAACCTTCAACATTTCGTTATGTATTCAATGCATTCAATTTTTGAATGAAAAATTATTTTTGTTGTCAGCTAAGAATCCTTCAATTATTAAACGCTTTTCTTAATTTTATTTTATTATATAATTATAATAATTATCATTATATTCTACTCTATCTATTATGTTCTATTATATATTGCAGTTTTTCTGGAATTAACAATGACATATACTTTTTTTGATTAATCGTTCCTCCCTAGCTTGCTATGATGTTCAATGTCCTTTTATAAATTTAAAGCGATTTTATAGATCTTATTTTGTGTTGTGAAAACAAAATAGATCATTCATCATTCGTCCATTTCCATCAGCTATTTAATACTGTTGTCAATATCCGCCATTGCGGAAGCCTCAAGTATAAATTAATAGCACTTGACGGAATTCGAAATTAATAAATTCTTTTTCTGTATATTTTATTTTTTCAGTTTGTTAAATTGTCAGTCATTTCAAACTAGCTTGAGAAATACAGTGTCAGTTTTGATATTAAATTGTTCATCAAGTATTTCGTCATGGAAAACATCACAGACATTAGAAAAAAAAGATCAGACTTTAATAAGAATTACATAAAGAAGCGAAATGCATTCCACCAGTATATAAGTGAGTAGAAATCATAATTTGAATAGAAATATAGTGTCAGTTTTGATATTAGATTTCTATATTTTATAGAGTAAAAACTTGATACCTACCTATTTGAAATTAATTTATTCTTGATAATTAAAAACAACTAAATTTTAAATTTAATGAGTAGAATAAATTGTATTCACAATCCTTCCATGATTTGTAAGCATTGTCAATTGTAATTCAATTCTTATTAAAGACTGGTCTAATTTTTTCAAATGTCTATGATGTTTTCCATGACGACATACTTGATGAAAAATTTAATATCAAAACTGATACGGTATTTCTATTGAAATTATGATTTCTACTCACTTATAATAGAGGGATGAACTTCACTTCTAAATAAGATTAGCTTCATTCAGGCTGATGAAGGTGGGAGGCTGATGAAGCTACTCATTAGAAGGGAAATGCATCTCTCCAGTATAAATGAGTAAAAATCATAATTTAAATAAAAAATACAGAGTCGTTTTTTATATTAGATTGATAATTTAATTCTTATATTCTAATTATTTCAATCTTAATTTCTTACATCTAATAATATTTAATACTACATTACCAGTTTAATGCCTGCTTCCTCCTCTGATATCGTCCACCATTTCACCGATTTTTCCAACATTTTACCTTTTCCTTCCTTCCTTTTCTTCCTTCCTTTATCCTTCTCTGATTCTTCTTCGTCTCCTTCTTCTCTGTTTCTTTTAATCTTCTTCTGCTATTCAGCTACTCCTCGAGCCTTGTATTTTCTAGAAGATAATTAAATTCAAACAAAACTCAATACCAACGAGCGTAGATTTCAACAATGTCTTCTCAACCGCACCCAAAAAGATAATAAGCTAATGGCTGAATTTGTTGAACGATGGCGCATGCAGTGTTTAATTTTTGATGCGTCATACAGCTCTTATCAATGGAGCCAAGAGATAAGAATGACCGAAAGCTCACAGATGACCTTTACAAATATTGTTGGAACAAACTTGTTGATACGTGCCCGAGGAAACAATTATTTGATGATGTATGCAACTTTTAAGAGACGGTTACCGCCAGAATTATCCAGATTATAAATTTGTGAAGGCCTTGTATCATACTTATTATTCAAAGGTTCAATGATACTGTATCAAGGAAAACCAATAACTTTAAAAATAAGGTGAGCGATTGCTGATAGACAATTGATTCAGTGCATTTTTTTTTCTGAGGATGAAGCCCACATAGGTCTGAGACCTGTGCGTGGGTAATGAGTTGGATGATGGTGATTGATGAGTTGGACCTGCAGTTTTAGGTGGGTTCCGAACCACTGGGAACTGATTTTACAGCAGAGAACAGTGTCTTTTTTGCTAGCCAATCTAATCGGTCACCGTTACGAACAGGACCTACGAGAAC
The DNA here is from genome assembly GCA_948455865.1 of Conomelus anceps. Classification (NCBI taxonomy): domain Eukaryota; kingdom Metazoa; phylum Arthropoda; class Insecta; order Hemiptera; family Delphacidae; genus Conomelus; species Conomelus anceps. The sequence goes on from OX418219.1 coordinate 71,735,698, forward strand.
GCAGCTTATCTCTCTGATTGAACAGATACCTGCTACGGCTCGCGGCTATCACTTCCCCTAAATTACCCTTATTCAATGGTTCAATGCTATTGTATCAAGGAAAACCAATAACTTTAAAAAATAAAAATCAAAATCATTTATTTGCCATTTAAACAAACACAATGCAAAATTAAAACAAAACAATACAAAACTCATAAATATGTCTTCAAGTACACTATCATTAAGACTATTCAAATATCAAATCAAATCAAATTTATTTGCCATAAAATAGCAAATCAAAAATAAACAAAATGCTTTAAAGATATAATGGATAAATGAAATACACAAATCATAATTTTCCCTAAGCAAAATAGTTACTATCAATAAAATTCACTTTAAAATTTTAATGTACAAAAAATAATGCTATAATTTCTTGAATTTAATCGGCGTTACCAGCAAAACCTTTTGGTTTGTGTGCTGGCGACGAGTAACCAAACAAATAGAACAAGAATCGTATCGTACGGTACTTACAAATATCTAGAATACTTGGCATACACATCAAGGAGTGAGAAATAGTAATTATGTATATCCATGTGTATGATGGCAATACAAACAATAAACAAATTCAATTGTGTATCAGGTGAAAAACGTTTATTGATCCAATCCACTGAGTTATTCTTTTAATGTTTGATTTCGTGATGTTGCAAGTGATGAAATGTTCAGGTAACAGGTTTATGAGTTTACTACTTATATATGGAAACTGTCTACGGCATACTACAAGATCTGTTCTGGGAACAATGTAATTTGAAGGTGATCGGAAATTGTAGGATGGAGTGTATGGAATGAAAGAGTTTTTGAATTTATTAATATAAAGGATTAAATTTTTTATATAAAGCTGTCTTACTGTAAGGACTGGGAATTCTAAATATAGTAAGTGGCTGGGATAACGTCTCGGTTTTCGGAGGGCCGCTTTTATTATGTGTCTCTGTATTACACCTAGTTTATCGAAGTGAGTGTCCAGAGAGCACCACCCCAAACCCTTATACCGTACTGGAATATTGATTGTGCATATGCTGAATAGACCATCATTAACATATTCATATCACAAATACTGCTCAATCTATAAAATTTATGAATTATATGTTTAAATTTTTCACACATATTATCAATATGTACGTTCCATCTAAGATTCGGATCTAATAACACACCCAGATATTTCACTTTCCTAACACTTATCAAGGTTTGACAGGTACAATTCCTATCCACAAAATTTAAGTTTAGTAGACCACTCTGATGAGCACAGTCAAGCGAGTGGATCTTTTCTCCCCCATCTAGAATTTCTGTTGGTATGGAATTAATTGTTGGCGAGAAAGCCATGTAAACGCTTTTTTTCGCATTTAATGTGAGAGTGTGCTGATCAAGCCATGACTTGACAACTGTGAGCCCAGATTCCGTCAAACGTTTCGATTCCTCCCAACTGGAGCCAGTAAAAACTAGAGCTGTATCATCGGCGAATGAAATTGAGTGACAGCCATTTATTTTAATCTTCAATAACTCATTAATATAGATTAAAAATAGAATCGGGGAGAGGACTGTCCCCTGAGGAAGGCCGTATTCAGATAAATTTACTCTGCTTGTTCTCAATATCTGTGACCTATTTTGTAAATAGCCCTCGAAAAGTTTTAAAACTATTCCACGGAAACCTATATTATCTAACTTTTTTAGGAGAGATTTGTGAGGTATAGTATCATACGCCTTTGCTAAATCCAAAAAAACGGTTAAAGTTTTTCTATTGTTTTGGAAGTTTTCAGACACAATCCTCACCAGCTGAGACATTGCATCCTCAGTCGACTTTCCCTCTTGAAAACCAAACTGATTATCTGCGATGAAATTATGTTTCTTAAGATAATTAATTATACGCTGTTTTAATAGTTTTTCAAATATTTTAGATAAATTACTGATTAGGCTAATCGGGCGATAGTTTTCCGGCGCTTTTCTATCACCCGATTTGAATAAAGGAACTATCTTGGCTATTTTGAAGTGGGAAGGAAAATGACCAAATTCTAAACATTTATTGAAAAGCGTTGATAAAGGCTGCGAAATGAGATCAGCAATATTTCTCAAACAAGTATTATTTATTTCATCAATCCCAGGAGAAGAATTATTTTTCAAGGTATTGATTACAACCGATACTTCATCAGGGTTTATCGGGTACCAGAAAAAAGAATGAGGAAAATTTTGTGTTGAAGTAGGCTCTTGTTGTGCATTATTCAAGTTCAACTTACTATTCAGTTTTTCTGCATACATACTACCCACTTTAGAGAAATATTCATTTAATATTTGTGGTTCAATATCAACTGGTTTTTTATTATTTCGTGTGTCTAAGATTTCCTGTATACAATCCCATGTCTTTTTACTATTTCCCTTACAATTTTCCATTTTATTCTTGTAGTAATCCAGTTTGGCTTTTTTAATTAGTGTGTTGAGAAGATTCCTATATCTCTTATAATTTGCCTGTAGAATGGTATTGAATGGTTGGCTCTTGAGTTTTTTGTGCATTTTATCTCTTTCTCTTATAGATTTTATCAATCCTGAGCTTATCCATTTCTTTAAAGGTCTCTTTCTATTTGTTATTTTTGTTTGCTCTGTAGCGGAATTTATATAACCTACTATTTTATTACAAAAACTATCAATTTTATCATCTAAATCTAGATTTGGTTCAGTAAAACGAGTTTCATTTTCCCAAGTTTCTTTCTTTAGCTTATCAATAAGTATTGTGTAATTTATCTTTTTAATAGTTTTCTCCTCTAAATTTTTATTAATTAAATTTGAATTACCAATGTGTAGAGTAGTACAGAAATGGTCAGTAATAAAGGTCTTCTGTATTACGCTTAATATATTTTCCTCCTTAAAGTTGCTGTTTCTACAAAAAATGTGGTCTATGCATGATTTCGTGTTATTGGTTATTCTTGTAGGTTTATTCACCAGAGACCTTAGACCGTACAATTGCATCAGACTAATATATTCATTGGCTAAATTACTATTTCTTAGAATATCAATATTGATATCACCAATCAAAATAACATTTTCATCCCTGTCAATTCTACTTAGTGTAACATCTAAATCATTCAAGAACACTTCGATGTTAGCAGATGGTGATCTATAAATTGCAATCAGTGTTATAAAGAATGTGGAAGCTTTTAATCTAATTGAGATAGTATCTGCCCCCGAATTTTCACAAACAAGGTTATCTATTTTCAAGCCATCTCTTACAAACACGCACAAACCATTACTTCTATTCAACTGACCTGGCTTAACTATAACTGTGTATCCATCTAGACTATATTCAAAAACTTTATCTTCTGTTATCCAGATTTCGGTCAGAACAATTAGGGGAAGGTGTTGTACCGGAGGACACTTTTTCTATTTTATTTATTTTTTACTTTGTTTGAATAAATAAACTGCTGCCAATAGCTCTTAACTAAGCTCCATATCTTTGCAAAACAACTGGTAATTATTTCATAACTTATCATCCACTTATTATTGACTTACCTGGTATTATACTGTTGTGTGTTCTATGTCCTTGGGTACAACATACTGTTGTACCTGAGGACACACTATGTTGTACCTGAGGACATAGCAATAAAACACAATACATCGAGTAAATCTACACTTATTTATTAGAATATTAATAAAAAATTATACTAACTTTACAAAATAACCATAGAATATCATAAACAGTGAATATTATAAATATACATAAACATTGAAAAAATTCACACAAAGTTTAAATGCTGTGGAAGTTTAATTTGAAAAGAATAATATCCCCTGCGGACATTAGGTTCTGGCATCACTTTTTTTATTTGTTTAAAATTAATGGTGCTCTCATCCTTCACAGTGGGGAACACATATTGTTTTTTACCTTTTTTTAGGAAATTTACTGTAATTACAGCATTCTCAATCTGGGTAACTTGACCCACATAATACAAATTGGTTTTCTTCCCCACAAACTCTACTAGAACCCAACACCCAAGAACAGGAACCGGATTTTCTTCAAAGAAACTGCATTCATCATCATCTTCTAAATTAGAGATAGAAGCTGCATCATCTGATTCATCATTTTCTTCTTGCCTCTCTACTTCTTGTTGTGTCACCACTTCTTCCTCCTCCTCAGAATCAAACTGAATCTTCTTTCCTTTCTTCCTTCTTTTGATACCTGTAGCAGCCCTTTCAGCCTCAATTTGAGTCTTTACAGGTGTAGAAGTTAGAATTTGTGACTTCACACGTCTTCTATTGCTTGGTTTCCTCTCCCCTGCTTTGGGAAAAGGTCTTACTTCTTCTGGTGACTTAAGAGTCACTGCACCTGAAGTAGGCCTACCAGAGGATGAAGCTGAAGGAGGAAGGAGACCAGAAGAAAAGGTGGAATCAGAAGGTGCAGAAGAACAACTTGGTTTATCTACTATTTCTGATTGCTCAGGTCGATCTGTAACAGATGATGGCAGAAAGTCATCATCCCCAAAGACATCACGGTTGACTGGAAAAATTCCTGTCACCCTGAATCCACTCACAATGTTTTTTAAAGTGAATGCCAGCTCATATGCCCTATCACTTATTTGACAAACATCATAAATCGTCACTGGTTTAGCATTATTTGTCAATAGAAATTCTGCCATTGCTTTGGAATAAAATGTTTTGAAAGGTCCAAAAACACTTCTGTCTAGTGGCTGCAATTTGTGGCTAGTGTGGGGAGGAAGAGTCAACATTATAATATGATTGTCTTTGGCCTTTTGTATGGCTGAAATACTCACATGGGACTCATGATTGTCCAAAATCAAAAGTTGTTTGTCGTTCTCTGAAGGCTTTGTAAACTTAATAAAATGATCCAAATAAGTTAAAAAAATTTCAGAATTGGACCAACCACTAGGATTTGCGACGCCAATTGATCCAGGAGGAGCTCCTTTCAACATGTGTTCCTTGAAAAATACACGAGGAAATACAAAACAAGGGGGTACAGAATTTCCTGCAGCATTAATAGCTGCAATTAAAGTAACATTTACACCCCTTTCTCCAGATGTCATACTGCCCAGTTGCTTTGTCCCCTTCTCTGCCAACACTTTGGGTGGATTATGGACGGTGGAACAGCCTGACTCATCCATATTCCACACAGCCTGTGGTGGAAACTTGTGTTTTTCCATAACCTCAATTAGGTTATTGAAAAAGCCTTCAACATGAGCCCTGTTAAAGGCTGTAGCCCTGGCCATACTGGTTGCTTCAGGTGTCCGTAGAGAAATGGATGGATGTCTGCTTCTAAATCCTCGAAGCCAGTTTTCCCCAGCCAACTGTTCTTCTTTCCACTTTGCTGGAATGTCTTTATTATTGGCAGCTGCCAATTCAAAAGCTAAATTCCTCACTTGCTTCAAAGTAAGGCCGTAGTGAAGCTTGGCTGCTTGCTTTATATATGCCACCAATTGTGTTTCCTCTTCATCTGAGAACACCTGAAATAAAAAAACCAAACCTGTAGATCTATTACAGCTGCTCATCTCTTAAGAAATTAGCTGGGGTCTTTCAGCTTATAAGCTTACCAAAAGCTGAATAAGCTTATTTAGTACTTAAATATTACATGGAGGCTACTAATTTTAGACCATACTATGGTGATTAGGTCGAAATAGTTACCTTATTATGATACATAACAATGTATTTGACAATTAATATTATATTAATACTATATTTTACAATATAATTTTTTAATTTGACTATTAATTACAAGATTATAGCTGATAAGATGGTTTTGTTTGTTATCTTGTAGTATCAAGATAATAAGATAACATTTTTAACCTAATCACCATGGTAGGCTATGTTCAAAAATTAGTAGCCCCCATATAATATGTAAAAAATATAAAAGAAATGTCTAATAAGCTTATGTCTTGAGAAAAGAAAATATATAGGCTACCTTTTTATAATCAAGTCTACTCTGGTACTCTCCAACTACTTCTTTCTCTTCCTTCCAATTCTTCACTATTTTGGCTACTGCAGATTTGGAAACTCCATACTTTTCTGCTACTTTTCTGCATGATGCTCCTTCAAACATTTCCCTTGCAGCTGCCAATAAATGCTCTTTTGGAGGCAATTTCCTTTTTTTTCCCTCCTTGCTTCTTGGCATTCCTTTAAACAATCAAAAATTAAAGTTTATTAATGCAACTGCAGATTCCACAGTATTGAAGTAAAAGCATGTTGTACCAGTGGACGTCCACAGGTACAACAGGCCTATGTGTCCACTGGTACAACAAGAAGCTTCCACTCAAATAAGTTTGATTTGTTCAAGATTCTTAAAAGGAAATTATTATTATAATACATTAAAATATAGCTAATGAAGTACTTTTCATGCACACACAATAATGATTGTCAAATTAAAATTATTAAGTGATCAAATCTTACTTACCAGAATCGAAAAATATTTACTCCTCACAGTCAAAATCTAAGAAGTTTCAATTTCTTGGTTATGTCACAGAATATAGTCAAAAAACAAACATGGCGACTAAGAGTGTTTCTCAGCTGTCTATGAAGCACAAGAGCGGGAAATTTTAAACATTATTTTTAAAAACACAGCCACTGTCCTCTGGTACAACTGTCCTCCGGTACAACACTTTCCCCTACATCGTAATTTACTTTGCAGTTCTGTATAGTATAAACAAATTCATCAAAATTCTTTCCAATGCTGCGGATATTTATGTGTAATACATTAAGAAAATCTTTGTTACCTATTTCATTAGTATAGTATACTGGATTAAAATTGAAAATATCATCACTCTCAATAGTGTTAAAACATTCTAAATCTATCACCTCGTCAAAGTTATATTCATGGAGCATCAAGAGATCAAAAGGCTATGAAGAGAGAGAAAAAAAAATTTGGTTGAAATTATTCCTGAAAGGAGACGAAAAAATAATTTATAAAAATAAAATAAAAAGTATTTAGAAATATGTAAAAAATTTTATAACAGCCCACTGCGCGTTGAAACAAAAAACTATCAAGATATACTGTCTACTAATTCATAAGACTACTATAGAAGTACTTAGCTATTCATATTCCTCCAAATCCTCATCGCTCATGATATTTCGGGTTCTAGAGCTTTCAGTTTTTTTCACGAACAGTTTGCAGTCCCGTACCCAGACAAAAGTAAGCTTTTTATTTTTCTTCAAGTTCTTCGCTTTTCCCAGGAGACGTTTGAAGTGTGGAGAGAGGTGTTCATTGATGTACACGTTCGATGGAGGCAACTTACTGCATATGTCGGTGGATTTAAGGTTCTTCTTTTTTCTTGCAGCGAAGACCCATTCCATTTTCTTCTGCCTTGAAATGAATTTAGCCACTATCGAAATATTTCCTTTTGCGGTCGGCATTCTATGAACAATTGACACGTCTTCCTTCTTGAAATTCACATCAACAGCTTGAGCAACGGACTCCATGACGCATAATAGATTTTCACCTTTAGTCTCGGGAATACCAGCTATTTCAATATTGTCCTTTCTGGTATACTGTTGTAGGCCGATGATTTCTTTTTCGAGCTTATTCATCCGGTTTTTGGAGGCAAGGTTTTCTTTCTCGAGGTTTTCACATTTTGTTTTGAGAGCTTTATTTTCTTCAGCAATAGCGTCCATACGTTCTATAACACCGTTTGTTTTTGTGGTAAGATTTTCTAATTTGACGTTAAGTTCTTCTAGTTTAGTATTGAATAGGGAGGTGAGTTCTGTGCGTAGAGCAGAATTATCTGTACGTAAACTAGCAATTAGGTCATATAAAGGTTTTAAATTAACATCCGATACACTAGAAATGTTAGTTTTTTTCCATCTTACAATTGTCGCACTTCCATGCAGCTCTTGCCTGTGAGTTCATCTTTTTAAATTTTTCGATTGATTCCAGTCTAGTACACGATGGATGAAAATGATTTTTACACTCGCTACATTCCACTGCAGATACTTTATCCGCCAACTCGATTTTACACTTAAAACACTGTACCATTTTAAACCGATTCTTGTTTCGAAAAGTTCTTACTATTATTTCGCGCAGAGGCAGGCTATCGAGATTAGAGCGAAAACAACACGACCGTTCTCATCGAACTCTGAACTGGTACTTTAAAAATAAGGTAAGCGAATTGATTCAGTGCATTGCATTTATTCTATCAAGGAAAATAAATAACAAAGTTGGATATGAAGGTACTGACAATTTTGCAAACTGCCAATTTATCTATTTATGTATGGGGTTTTTAATTTTAAATTGAATTGTTGTACATTTGATATAAGTTTAATCATTATTATCAATTTCGAATTCCCCAAACTGCTACCTATCAATTATACAGAATTATATACAGAATCAATTATACAATTATATAGCGCTCGGCCTACAAAGTAAGTAAATTTTACTTGATGAATATTTGACTGCAAGTCGTTAAATTTACATAAGTTAATGTACAGAAGACTTCCGCAATGGTGGATATTGACAACAGCATTGAATAGATTAAGGAAATCAATAAACTCTACTGCACTAGACTATTTTTATTTTCTTGGAGGATGAAGCCCACATATCTCTGAGACCTGTGCGTGAGTAATGAGTTGGACGATGGTGATTCATGAGCTGGACCTACTTTTAGTTGGGTTCCGAACCACCGGGAAGTGATTTTACAGCAGAGAAGAATGGCTTTTTTGCTGGCCAATCTATTCTGTCACCCATACAAAGAGTGCCCAGGAGAACCCAGAATTAAGTCTTGCTGAAAATGAAACATCGGATGCTGTTGTCAATATCCACCATTGCGGAAGTCTTCAGTACAATTGACAGCACTTTGAGGAATTCGAAATCAATAAATTATCTAATATCAAAACTGACACTGTATTTCTATTTAAATCATGATTTTCACTCACTTTTATACTGGAGATACTGGAGGGAAGCGTTTCACTTCTAAAGAGAAGCTTCATCAGCCCTTCAGGTTATAAAATAATAATTTAAATAGAAATACAGTGTCAGTTTTGATATTAGATTGTTCAACAAGTACAGCTTATACCTTATATCATGGGCTTTTACTGTCACATATATTAGGTACATATCTTAGTATGGGGTAATTCATCAAACCAAAATAGGGTGTGATGTTGAAGATCCATCTTGTTTCCACTAATATGTAATATAAACTTTTAAAACACTTTTAAATGGAAATTAACTCACGTTATGGCGTGACGGCCGTTTCGCTCTGTTGTCTAGAGCATCGTCAGACGACCCACAGTACACTCAGTGTGGGTCGTCTGACGATGCTCTAGACAACAGAGCGAAACGGCCGTCACGCCATAATGTGAGTTAATTTCCATTTAAAAGTGTTTTTAAAGTTTATATTACAAAATAGGGTGTTTAAGATTCAAGAGAAAGCTATTAGGCATATGAAAAGAGTAAATAGATTAGATTTATGCAGGCCGTTGTTCAAGAGACTTGGTCTCCTAACTGTACCCTGCTTCAATGAGTATGAAGCTACTTTATATAAAAAAAAGAGTGTATTTAACCAAAATATTGACGCACACAATTATAATACAAGAAGCCGAGGAGATTATCATTTGGTGAGTTATAATAGTAGCTGATTCAAACAAAAACCTAGTTATATTGGTAGGAAACTCTACAACAAGCTACCGCAGTTTTTTTAATTTTTTGTAAATATAGAAATACCGTATTTAAAAAAAAAGCAATTGAAAAAATATTTAGTCGATAAAGCTTTTTATAGTGTACAAGAGTTTCTTTCACATCAAAATCAAGCCTCACCTCAACATAATATTAAAAAAATTAATATTTAAAAAAATTGAAAAAATATTTAGTTGATAAAGCTTTTTATAGTGTACAAGAGTTCCTTTCACATCAAAATTAAGCCTCACCTCAACCTAATATTGATAGGCTATAGAAAATTATGGTAACTAGCGTATAAGATTGTATAATTCTTAATCTGACTTTTCTTATACTCCTTAACTGGAGTCTCCAAGACGTAATGTACAAAAAAAACTTGCTTTTCTTGAACTCCAACAAATCTCTCATAAAATTAACTCAGGCTTTGGACCACTTATTATCGCAATTGCTTGATATTATCCTATTTATATAATACAGTATGTTATTTTGGGTAAACTTGGATCTTATCTTTGTTTGTTTTTCTAAATACAGCTTTCACATTTGTTGCGGGTCATTGCAACTTCAACGCGTATTACAAACCCATTCAACTTTTACTATTTTTTGTTGATTAATTAGTTTTGTAGTGCATCAATGAAAGTTTATCAATATTATTACAGATTTCATCAATGCGGCACACTTTGTGATCAATAAAACGTAGTTTATTCTTACTGCGTAGACAACTATATTACTGGGTTTCGCAGCCAATCGCTCATGAACTGCTTCGCAATAAGTTAATTATTAAGTTATCAAAGTCTATGGAAATATAGAAATTTTTTTAAACATAATTATAGTATAGTACTAAAGTAACGTAATATATATACTGATTATTAGCGCCATTTCAGTTCATAAAATATATATATTCAGCGAGTTGTTTTACAGTTTCTAGCATCCTAGCCGCTTCCACTTCTGCTTATCAAAAACATCTTTCTCTGTCAGTCCAGTCCTCTAGTCTGCATCGTCTGCTATATGCCATTCTTCCACGAGTGCTTCGGTCAGATTTGTTAAAAAAAGCAAATCAATACAGATTGCTTAAATTTTGACTCAATTATGATCCTTATACTACATCTACTATAATTACTGTGATGCCTTATTGTGGCTCAAGGTGTTTTTTTTTTTACGGATGAAGCCCACAAAGGTCTGAGACTTTTGTGAATGGGTAATAGAGGTTGATGATGGTGATTGATGGGTTGGATCTAGTTTGAGACTTGTGCATGGGTAATGGGTTGATGATGGTGATTGATGGGTTGGATCTACAGTTTTATGAGGGTTCCGAACCACAGGGAAGTGATTTTACAGCAGAGAACAGAGTATTTTTTGCTAGGTAGTTTACATACTCACCTGTGCAGCCAGACTAAATGGCTATAAACGTGTTTGTAAACGATAATAAATTAGACCAGAAAGAAAAAATTGCATTTCTAGGAGTTGTGTTGGATACATGATTGACCTGGGCTCCATACATTGAGAAAATATGTTGTAAAATTTCATCTGGGGTATTTTTCCTGCAACAGCTCGCTAGATTGAATGACAAAAAGTTACTTTTTACAGCTTACCATTGCTCTTACTGTTACATATGAAACCTTAGTATGGGGTAGTTCATCAAAATATAATCTTGATAGGGTGTTTAAGATCCAAAAGAGAGCGGTTAGGTGTATAGAAAGAGTAAATAGATGAGATTCATGTAGGCCGTTGTTCAAGAGACTTGGTCTCCTAACTGTACCCTGCTCATATGTGTATGAAGCTACTTTATATGTAAAAACGATTGATACTAACCAAAATCTTGAAGTACATGATTATAATACAAGAAGCTGAGGAGATTATCACTTGGTGAGTCACAAATAGTAGCTTGTTCAAACAGAAGCCCAGTTATATTGGTAGGAAATTCTACAACAGGCTGCAGCAGTTTTTGAAGAGTCTTGAAAATATAGAAATATTTAAGAAGCAATTGAAAAAATATTTAGTTGATAAAGCTTTTTATAGTGTACAAGAGTTCCTTTCACATCCAAATTAAGCCTCACCTCAACTAATTGATATAGTAATTATATGGTATCTAGTGTATAATTGTATTAATATCTGACTTGTCTTCTACTCCTTAACTGGAGTCTCCAAGACGTAATCTACAAAAAAAGACTCTGTGTAAAGGTGGGTGTGGGACTATTAAACGCAAGAAGCTGTTTGGTGGTGAAGATAAACCTATTCCTATGTAAAGATTGCAATATTTGAATTTAAACTAATTATATCTCACCTACAATCACTGGAACGACATATTTAGATTAATTTTGATCAATTTAGATGCTATTCAGCACCATTTGATGATTTACCTTTTGAATATTCAAATAATTGAACCGACCACTGATTTGTTTAGGTGATGATGAATGGTGATGAATATGACCTCTGATTCAATCCAATAATTCGAATTTTTAATAATTTTATAATAGTTACCGTACTTTTAATCATCGATAAAATATACTTGGAAGTGGAAGAGTTGACACAGATGCTTGATCTGATGAGTTTGTTAGTAGATGCATATTTTGATAAGGGCAAGGCCGAAGGTTTGTGGAGGTGACCTGTTCCTACAAAAGGATTGCATTATTAGGCCGTGGTCAGACTGCATGCGTACTCCGACGAGTAAATGGACGTGCGTGCTCGCATCTGGACGTCAGACTAAAACAAACGTTAATAAACTTGTTTGATTGGTCACAGTAGAGAAGAGTTGGTCGTACGAGGACTTGCGCACACGCACGAGTCAATTATATATGGAAGCAAGTTTGTTTGATTTTCTTTGCGTGGTCGTCAGTGTGAAAATGAAAGTTGAGGAGTTGATTACGCTTGAGTTTGACCAAAATCCATTGTGGGACCAATCCACAAAGGATTATCATTAGAGATCTCAATGTGACCGCTAATCTTTCCACAGGCTTGATACAAGTCCAAAAATTGCTTTGTTTTTCAATTTTTGTGCTGAATCTATTTAAAATATAATAAATCGTTTCTAGTGACATCCGAAAATAATCGAAAAATTTTCTATCAGATTTTCGTAGATCAGGAAAAAGTAGCTTGAATTCTCCTTGCGTCTCTCTTGTTAAATTAATATCATTCACCCAGCATTCTTTTTCTTCATTAACAAACAAAATTCGCAATAACAGATTGTCTAACAACTGGTCAATGACATTGAAGTATAAACTCGCAGGAGTAGGAAGTTTGCAATGTGACCACTCTTACTCTGACGACCTACTCGTACGACCTGCTCGCAAAACGATCAACTCGTCAGTCGCATGCAGTCTGACCACGGCCTTAGACATTTTTTAAACGAATACATCGCACCTTATACCATTGCATTGACATATTAAGGCTGTGCGCAGGGTTTTTGGACATAATTTTTTTTCGAAGTTCATTGAATTGGATAATATTATTATTAAGGTATTGAAATGCCAACTATTGGCATGAGAAATTATGTTTTTCATCAAATATTTTATGGAATATGGGAGTTCAAAGTAGAAACTTTTCGGTTTTTGGGGGCAATTGAACTCACCTACAAGTTATTTTAAACATTTGATATTTTTTTATAACTGAAAGACACCTTGGGGAAGAGAATGTCACATTTATTATTTCAATTCAACAATTGGTTTTTTTCAAAATAATTTTTTGAAAAACTGGAATTTTTTGCATGTTTAAAAAAAAATTATTTTGAGAAAACTAATTGTTTGATCGGAATGAAAGGTATGTCATTTTATTCCTCAATGTGTCTTTAATTAAAAAAAAATATCAAAAGTTTAAAATAACTTGTAGGGGAGATCAATTGCCCCCAAAACCGAAAAATTTCAACTTTGAACTCCCATATTTCATAAAATATTTTATGAAACAAATAGTTTATCATGGCAATAGTCAACATTTCAATATCTTAATAATATCCAATACAATAAACTTCGAAAAAAATTTATGACCAAAAACCCTGCGCACAACCTCAAGGAAGGCGGTGAAAAAGGAGGAGGAGTGTTGGAGAAAAAGGAGAAGGAGGATGAGATAGCGATAAAAAAGAAGGGGGATAAGAATAAACAAACTATTAAATAAAATTTGTAGATAGGTTTTGTAGGTAATTTGTAGGAAGAGGAGGAGTAGAGAAGGCGAGGTGGTGGTGGTGGAGATGTAGGTGCAGTAAGAGGAGTGGAGGATGGTGGATGTGTTGAGGAGGTGGATGAGTGGCAGGAGGGCGAGTAGAATGAGGAGGAGAAGCGGAAGCGACAAAAAAGAAAAGCGATAAGAAAATAGAAGCTTTTTATAAAATTTGTAGATTTGTTTTGTAGGTATTAGGAAGAGGTGGAGGAGGAAGAGGTGCTGGTTGGGGGGGGGGAGGAGGAGGAGGAGGAGGAGGAGGAGGAGGAGGAGGGAGGAGGAGGAGGAGGAGGAGGAGGAGGAACAGGAGCTAGGTGTTGGTGGAGGGGTAGGAGGTTGAGGATGGGTTGATAAGAGGAGGAGCAGGAGTAGTCGGAGGTTGAGGAATTATGGTGGAGCTGGTGGTGGAGGATGATGATGACGAGGAAGAGTTGGAGAAGGAGGTGATGATGAAGAAGAAGGAAACCAGAAAATTAATTCAGGTGAATAATGGTAGTATTTAAATGGATTTAAATTTTGATTGTCTTTTCCATATTATTTTAAAATATAAGACAATTTTTAAAAAGATGCCTACAATATTTTCATAGTTTAGAAACTATCGATGTTAACGACAGTCGATATCAAGACTCCTTTCCAGAGATAATGATAAACATATAAACATAACCTCCAAAGTAACGGTCTTTTCGGTTGTTTATGTCTATGAATTCGTTATCTTATGAGTTACTTTATGAGTTATCTAAATTGAAAAATATAGCATGTCACTTTCCACGGGGTGGTAAACGTTTTCTAAATTACAGGGAAGAGGAATCGATGAATACTGCACAGTCTTGGAATAAAAAATAATCAAGCTATTCGTTTTTGGAATCAACAACTCTTTGTTGTGACAATGTGAATGCTTCACAAGTCTTTCTAGTGAAAGGTTGTTGTTAATTTCTTCTCTCAACTTGCAAATAAGATACTAGTGATTCAGTTTGTGTTGAATAAACATGGAAATCTGTTGCGATAAATGCACTTGTGAAGTTGAAAATTTACAACGTCTTTTGAAAACTGTCAATGAGGTGAGTTAAATTTAAACTTTCTTGGTAAAATTAATCTTAGTTGAATATTATTCAGTTACCGTATTCCATGATTGAAAGAAGAGAAGATGTACCGGTATGTAAGATCCAAATCAGATATACTCAATATACGGTAAGTTAATTATTAATCTTTGGTGTATCTTTTGTACCCCTTTTAGACTGATTGCTTAACTATCTTATATTCAAGCTCAGAGTCTCAGAGTATATTATCATTCAAACAATCTATTTCAGGAAAAAGACTTGGCAATTGATATGTACAAAGTGAGTGCTCAAACAATTGTGAATTTGGAGGAGGAATTGGAGAACAGAGAAGGTGGTAAAGAGTTTGAACTGTTCAAAATACGTATCAAAGAGGTGAGTTATCTCACCAATCTTAACAATAAAAATCGAGGTGGCATGGATTCAACAAAATTTAATAACTCATAACTTCGTCATCATGCAGTAAATTCTATTCATCCTCTAAATTATTTCTGCAACAAGTAGAAACTAACATACAATATTGAAGTCACGTCTTCTAGATACCTTATTGTGACAAAAAGAACTGATACAAAAGCTTGTATATCAGCTTCCTTTAAAATGTGTTTATGGAAATTATACATTGACCAAAATTATACATAAACGTTTTTATCGGGCTATTTCTGTTGCAAAAGATTGAAGATCAGTATAAGAAGCATCATAGCAAACAATAGTCGGTGACCAAGGCGACAGTCGCACGGGCTTGCCACTGGAGCTGTGGCTCAGTGTAATGTTATTATCAGTATACTGAGATTATATCAGCGGCGCAACAGGGGGTAAGAGGAACAGATCCCCCCAGAGACACAGTTAAAAAATGTTCGAATTTAAACAAGTCTAGAGACAATTTTTGACAAGAGTCAATGAAGATTATTAAAATCAGAAACACCGTATGGTTTCAAAGGGATTATTATTTTTTTAATTTCCAGGGGAGTACCCCCAAATCCCCTTAAAAATAATATTTCCAAGTACAGTACTGTGCATTACCTCAATCAAACAAGGGGGGGGGGGTTAAAAAATGGCAGAGTGGAAATAGATTCAAGTAGGCCTGCTTGCTTTCATATTTGTCTACTTGATGAACAATAAATGTTTAGCACATGATGCAAAAATGGTGTAAAAACTAGATAAAAATCACTTTGGCACACAATGTGAGTTAAAATAAAGATGAAATGGATGAATTCGTGTCTAGAATCGCTTAAAATCTGCATTCAGGGGGATTATCTTTTTAAATTTTCTGAACCCCCGTTTTAAAAGTAAGAGCTATATAAATAGTTTCTATTAATTATCATTAACAAAACAATTATTGTCTTAAATTACTGTATCGTTACAAGGTAAACTATGGTATTGTTAGAGAACCACTTCTTTTCTTTTCCCTTCTCCTTTTCCTCCCACCTTTTTGTTCTTCTCCCTCATCACCGGTCAAGTGTCAAGAATGGACGTATCTTTGTCCAAACTTCGCCATTTCAGGTAAGTATATCACTAAGATTGTCATCACCATAGCTTATATCATTAATATCATGTTAATATCATAATAAATAATTTCTAGCACTATAAAAACTATAATCTTAGTTTACAATAGTGTCTATGTGATGTTGAAAATTTTGATAAAACTACTTTATCTTTTCCTTTTAATTATTTTCCTTCTTTTTTTTAGGATGAAGCCCACATAGGTCTGAGACCTGTGCGTGGGTAATGAGTTGGACCTACAGTTTTAGGTGGGTTCCGAACCACCGGGAAGTGATTTTACAGCAGAGAACAGTGTCTTTTTTGCTGGCCAATCTAATCGGTCACCGTTACGAACAGGACCTACGAGAACGCAGCTTATCTCTCTGATTGAACAGATACCTGCTACGGCTCGCGGCTATCACTTCTTTTTCTTCTCCATCTCCTTCTTTGTCTTCTCCTCCGCCTACTTCTTATTCTCCTTCCCTTTCTTCTTTTCCTTCTTCCTCTCCTTCTTCTTCTCTTCCATCTTCCCCTCCTTCTTCTTTCCATCATCATCATCATCATCATTATCCTTTTCTTAATTTCCCTTCCTCTCCACCATTCCTTCGTCTCCTCCTCCTTTAATCCAAAATTCTCCTGCCCTAGATTTTCTATGACAGAGGACAGCATCTAGACGTTTATAAATATATCAGATATATTAGTCGTTATTGCTATTTTGAGGCCCATGATATATAGATATCATTGTTACTGGTTATCATTGCTATTTCCAGGCTCAGTACCAAATGCAGAGTGACTACACAGAGGCGATAAACATTCTAGAAGAGAAACTGCGTTCGGTTGCCGCCGAACTTCGCACCAAAATGGAGGAAAGTAGGAAAAAGTCGAAAGAAATCGCCGAACTGAAAGCGAAACTTGATGTCTACCAGGAGCTGAAAGTTGAGTACGAGGCTACGTGCGAAAGGGAAATAGAGCTCAAAGAAAAGTTCTTGATACTTGAGACAAAGTGCCTGGAACTTGAGAAGAAGTTGGAGCGAGGTAAGTTTGATTGCAATTAAGTTCAAAGAATCCAATTTGAGGTAACGAACTTTTACATATTCATCCATTTTAAATCATGCTTGTACTCAACACTTTCTTGTTGACCAAACGAAGAGAGCATTCCCGAAGGAAAGTTTTTGCGAAATTTAATAGAATTTGGTGCACATACATCACTGGGCATTCTTTGAAGGAAGATTTTTGCAAAATTTAATAGAATTTGGTGCACGCTTTTAGCTACAGACAAAGACAAAACGGTTTACTTGAAACAGAGACCTCTCTTCTGAGTGCCTGACTATGTTAACACGTCCATTTTACACGATCCTCACTTTGGTATTGCCAAGCGATCTAACCTATCAGTCCATGCGTGTTTAATTCCCTATAATAATAATATAGATAGATAGATTTTATTCTCAAAAGAAAAATAGCAATATACAATTTTTTTTCTTATCTACAGAAAAGCTATGTTCAATCCAAAAAATACAATTCTTAAAAAAAAAATAAACTTAAAGAGAAAATACAATCCAGAGCGAACGTTCAGTCGCGCACATGAAAAAAAGGTTTCTGAAAAATAGTAGTTTCGTTGAATTAAGTATGATGATTTCTGCAAGATAGCAGCATCCCACGTAGTACCGGCTACTAATCTAAACTACATTGAAATGGATACTGGCTACATCAAGTCTGTAGTATTGTAAAATTTACTCTAATGTTAACAGGTCGCTTACTCGAGAGTAGATAAACAAGCTTGAAATTCATAATGCATTCATTACTAAACGAGGCAGTTATTTTGAGCATTTGTTGTAAAAATTTACGAATTTGTGTATATTTTACTAATAATAATTAATGTTTGTAAATATTATGTTAGGGGAGTGATAGCCGCGAGCCGTAGCAGGTATCTGTTCAATCAGATAGATAAGCTGCGTTCTCGTAGGTCTTGTTCGTAACGGTGACCGATTAGATTGGCCAGCAAAAAAGACACTGTTCTCTGCTGAAAATCACTTCCCGGTGGTTCGGAACTCACCTAAAAAAACTGTAGGTCCAACTCATCAATCACCATCATCCAACTCATTACCCACGCACAGGTCTCAGACCTATGTGGGCTTCATCCTCAAAAAAATATATATATATTTTTAACTATTCGATCACCTTCTGATGTGCGCGACTTGATCACATTGTATAATAATAGGTATTAATAATAATTATGAATATAATTTAGAGAATAATAATTTCTCTGGATGATGGAAAACTTATCCATAGGAGTTCATTGATATAAGCTCAAACATTACAAAATATTATTAAATAGATACACAGTGATTTGATTGCTAAATTTAAAAAAATATGATTCCTCACTATAAAACTATGTGTCGGGGTGATCATCAATATAATCCTTAGATCAAACTAATACTATTCCTAACTAGCCATTTTAACTAATACAATAATAAAAACTATAAATTATAAATACTAACAAAATAATTCAAACAATATTATAGGTTTTTTATGTTTGCAGTACGGCCGACTCAGGAGGAGTTGGAGAGGCAGGTGGATGCGTTGACCGAAAGATCTCGTGCCAGTGAGAGGCAAATGCTGGAGCTACAGTCGGCACTGGAGCGCGCCACCGATCTGGCCAACGAGCTGACCGCCAAGGAGGTGGCGGCCAGGCACAAGGTGGCCGAGGCCGTCACTCTCGTCGAGAACACGCTAGTCGATAAGCAGACGGTCGAATATCAGAAGTCGATACTCGAGAGTGAGTATTCGTCTATTATGTAGAAGGCTTAGTAATAGTACACGCGGCATGATTACTGCACCCGATCCATAGACTACAGTTCTGTTGTATGAGAGATGTTCACAATATGCAGGAATCAAATATATCAGAAACTTCCTGCATCAGTTAAAACCTTAGAGCTAAACACATTCAAAGATAGCTGCGAAACTCCTGGGCGCTCTTTGTAAGGGTGACCGATTGGATTGGCCAGCAAAAAAGACTGTTATCTGCTGTAAAATCACTTCCCGGTGGTTCGGAACCCACCTAAAACTGTAGGCCCAACTCATCAATCACCATCATCCAACTCATTACACACGCACAGGTCTGACCATGTGGGCTTCATCCTCCGAAAGTAAGAACTAATTAAAGCTTTTCTAATAAATTCATATTATTACACAGTTGAAGAGTATCTTCAAGATTCATTGACTAACATTTCTGAAAAATGCATTATTTTATGGAATATATGTGCGATATCTGTGACTTAGTAATACATTAAAAATTTTATAGGTTAATAATTTTATGACGAGACATCTTCCGCAACAGTTTTTCTGTAATTTTGGTGTTTTATGTCAATAAAGATATTATTATTAGACGTAAAACTCCCAATGTGGAAGACACTCAGTAAATATGGTTCATTTTTTGGACTTGTTCTTCTTGTTTGCCCACCAGCTTTACATTTTTTGAGCCAGTTCAGCTTTTCTCACTTCACTCCATTTTGTTCCAACTCTTGGAGGTTTTGTCTCTGGTATAACTTCCCATTTATAAAGTTTTATTCTGAAGTTTTTTCTATTGTAAATTTCTTTGTTGGTTATTTTGGCCAGTACTATACTCTATTCACGGAAAGGAGAGACAGAGCAAAACAAATGGTTGCGTTTGTGTGAGTGAATTTCTTGTGAAAAGATGATGACTCATATCCGGAGTAGGTGACTCGATTGGCTGCTACCAGTTCACAGTGGGTTCAGTGTGACACTGAACGCTCACAGTGAAAAGTTCAATACCGGTTCACTTATGCTGTTCGTTAATTGATCGTTGACTGTTCGTTGTATACGTTGTATTGTGCTTTTGAACATTTTTAGTTTGCAAACATATTTATAGTACTGTAATATACCTTCATCACATAACAATCAATTCATCATACATCAATTGACAATGTCTTCAACTGAAAGTGCAGATGAAGACACGGAAGTTACATATTATTCTAATGATTTTGGCTTTAGCCTACCGGCCCCTGAAAGATGGAAATAGTTGAGAGTTGATCATAATTATAATAAATAATTAATCTTGAAACCTAGAAACCTTGAAATTGATGTCTTCCATAGGATCCACATTCTCCTTGTTAGCACCTTCGCTCCTTTTCCCAGAAAATGTGTTCTCAGAATTTTCCTCGTTTGCAGACACGGACACAGGTTCAATTTTTAATAAAAAGGCATTTTATCTAAATTACCGCGAAATTACTAAGTCAGGAGAAGAGAAAAAATTTCAGAAAATTATTGTTTTTAGGCAGATGAGAGAAAACGTAAACTGCTTATACAGTACTTGTTCCTATTATTAAAAAAAATTCAACTGCTTTGGGAGAACTGACACAATTAACCAAAACTATTATTTATATAGTTATACAACAATCACGTAATTTATCCCATATATCAAGGGTATAAATATTCCTTCTGAACATTTAAAAAAAATGTACTAGTCGATAAAAAATAGAAATCACTAAAACATGACCGTACAACATCACAATACCATAAACGCAGCATGTTGAAAAATAGAATAGATATTTAAAAAAAATGGCACTCTAAATAATAAAACTGAATTCAAAATACTGTATGAAGAAAAATATTGACTTTGTTTTCTACACAACTCACCACTTTCCATTGCATCGTATACCGGTATGCTAATATACATTGAGGAATTCGATGGGAAAATAATATTAATTTTCTCTAATATTTGCACTGTGGAGACATAGCTTTCATGATTTATAACAGTCTAGATAAGTTTGTTTGAAGAGTATTTTGTCCTCAGTATGTGACTGGTCCTGAAGTCACAACATCCTGCTTCTGAATTTCTTCACTAAAGCTATCTGCGAATTGATAAAGTAAACAATAAACATTGACCTGACAATATTTAGCTTATTCATTCTTCCTTTTTTCCTTTAGTGTTTCAGTTTTATTTCTTTATAAAAATATATATCTTTCAGTCTGGGTACGGGCCATTTCTTGAAAAAATATATTTTTATTCCGGCCCCCCCCCCGCGCCGCGGGGTCTGCGGGGGTGTACGTTACACCACTGTGTTTAGTACTCTACTATAGTAATTTCTAAAAAAATATTATAGTAAAATCCAGTATGGATTCAGTAGTGTTCGAAGGCAGACGTTTTGCAGTGCAGCTCCCTTATCTACCTCCGAGTTGATAATACTTCTACGCTTTAATGCAACAGGTCTAGTGCCGTGCTTTGTTTTTCACTCAAATTTTCGTTCATTCATATCCATTCTGCTATTTTTTGCTAAACTCTTTCGCCATAAAATGTCGTGCGGTGTATGTAAAAAATCAATCAGAAGTGATAACATCCCAATAATAAGCTGTGGTAACTGTCAAATCACGTTTCACATCAAATGCGTGAATCTCAAGGAGGAAGAAGTCAAATTTTACAAAGAGACGAATAAGGTGTGGACTTGCACTCCATGCCTCAAGGATAGGAGGAAGAGTATGTCTGCTGATTCGCCGATGAGGAAACCTGAGGAGGAGATTTCGCTGGCCACCATAATGCAAAAACTACACGATATGGAGGAGCGGTCCAAAACAGCATACAAAAAACTGGAGAGTGAACTGGGAAAATCCATTGAATTCTGTCATGAAGACGTCGCTTCAGTTTTGAAGAAAATTGAAGAACAAGACAACAAGTTGAGTGTTTATCTAAATAAAATAGACGATCAGACTAAAGAGATTTCCGCTCTAAAAATACAGAACGACAGACTGCAAAGACAGCTGTGTGACTTGGAACAATACTCCAGATCGAACTGTCTTGAAATTCATGGCATCCCGGTTGTCAAAAATGAAGACGTGACAAGCATTGTATCCGCAGTCGGAAACGCTTTAGGTCACCCTGTCATCGAGCAGCAAATCGACAACTGTCATCGGCTTCCTGCAACGAGAGACAGCGAGAGACCTCCAGGGATAGTTGTCAAATTTGTAAGGCGATTTGATAGGGAGGCTTTTCTTCAAAAGAGGAGGATGAAGAGGAACTTCTCGACTCAACACCTAGGGCTCCAGGGCGACTCCCCCGTATACATAAACGAAAGTTTGTGTCCAGAGAGGAGACGTCTATTGGCGCTGGCAAGGAAGGCAAAAGGTGAGAAAAATTATAAATTTTTATGGGTACGTAACGGTAAAATTCTCGCTCGGCGCGCTGAAGGACTGCCTGTAGTTGTGATGGAAACTCTGCAAGACTTAAATAAAATGACCGAAGAATCACTAGTAGCTCATACCTCCAAACAAACCCGATCGGACTGATAATGAATGTCATTACTCAAGCTTATCTGTCTCATGGAACTTTAGAAAGTTATTATCGATATTCGGTGGTTTGTCCGAAGCATTTTTATAGTGTTTTTTGCTTTTTTTCAACTCGCGTGTTATGCATCTCTATCGGAAACGATATTGTGTTCTACTTAATTTCTTGCATCTATATAATTGTGTATCTACTTTATTTTATCCTTGTTCAGCAATGACTGACACAAAAGAGTTATTTATCTGCATGCACTTGAACATAAGAAGCATGAGAGAGAATTTTGATTCATTTTTATTGGAACTAAGTCAATTTGAAACGCTCCCATATGTGATTGTTCTAAGTGAGATATGGGTTTATGATAACGAAATAGATTTCTATAAAATCGATAACTACAAATGCTATGCGAATTGTAATAATGCTTATAGAGCTGGTGGAATAGCGGTATACATAAAAGATGAGATAAATGTTAGTCACGATAAGCTCAACTTTCAATCAGCTGATGGCATAAGACTCTATTTTAATGTAAATAATTTAGAAGTATGTTTGCTAGCCTTCTATAGATTCACGGGCGTTCCAATCGATTTATTTTTGAATGAACTAAGAGATAGACTAGTGTCTATTGAAGATGAATGTGTAATTTATACTGGCGATATAAACATTGACTTAACAAGCGCAACAGAAATTGTTGATAGGTATAAATTCCTGATGAATAGTAATGGCTTTGATTCCTATATTGATACTCCTACTAGAGTCTCAGATAGATCATCATCTTGTTTAGATCATATTTTTGTTAGAGCTTGCCCAAAAATACAGAATTTAGTCAGCTTTCACGGATTGGTCTTGAATAATGATATTTCTGATCACGCATTGACAAAATTACTTGCTCATCTTCCGCAAAACAATGATGCAATTTCTGACTCTATGAAGTGTAAAAAGATAATTGACAATAGCAGATTTGTTAATGAAATTTTAAATGTAAACTGGTCTTATATTTATGAATGTACAGATGTAAATGTAGCTTTTAAGTATTTTATTGATAAGATAAAACTATGTCTTGACAAATCTTCAAACACAATTAATAATAGAAAAATAAATAAAAAGAATAAATTCAGGAAAGCTTGGATGAATAATGATCTATTCAAAAAAATTGAAAAGAAAAATTCTCTATTTAAAAAACTTTCAAAAGAGCCTACAAATGAGATTCTTAGACTAGAATATAACACTTCTCGTGACAATTTGAAAAAAGAATTGATAGAAACGAAAGAGAAATTCTATCTAGAAACTTGTAATCGATTGAAAGGTAATGCTAAAGAGAGCTGGCGTATTATTGACTCCCTTATCGGCATAAAGAAGAAGACCATTGAGATAAAAGAAATACTTAATTCTCAAGGCGGAATTGTTACCGATAAAACCGAGATAGCTAACGAGCTCAACAGCTTTTTCACAAACACACTTCCCAACCCTTTCCACAATTCAACTGTTCCACTTTATCAAAGATACAAAGACCGATTCACATCTAACCCTCCCAACTCTTCCTTTTTCCTTACTCCTACATCCTCAATTGAAATACAGCGTGTAATAGACGAACTGAAAGTCAAAAAATCCCCAGGAAAGGATAGAATACCTACATCAGCAATAAAGGCTGCAAAAGAACCCCTGTCTAATATTCTTGCCCATATTTGTAATTTAAGTTTTGTTACTGGTACTTATCCCCGTCTACTTAAAGAAACCGTCGTTGTTGCCATATTCAAGGGAGGAGACGCGAAGTCTATGAATAATTACAGACCCATAGCTTTATTATCTGTTTTCGCAAAAATAATTGAGAAACTTGTTAAAGTCAGGATGCAAAAATTTCTTAAATCGATAAACTTTTATAGTAGTAATCAGTTCGGCTTTAGAACAGGTCTAAAAACAGAAGATGCAATGAAGCATGTACTTTCAAAAATTTTTAATGGTGTAAATGAAAGCAAAAAAGTAGCTGGATTATTCCTCGACATAAAAAAAGCATTCGACTTTGTCAATCACGAGACATTGTTGGAAAAGTTGTTTAATGCTGGTATAAGAGGTATTTGCAATGATTGGTTCAGGAGTTTCCTATCAGGTCGTTCACAGCAGGTCAGTGTAGAAGGAGGTCTGAGTGATATGGCTCCCATAGAAAAAGGTGTACCACAAGGTTCTTCCCTCTCCAGTGAATTATTCCTAATCTATATTAATGACCTATGTAACTGCCAATTTAATGGAGCTTTAACCTCTTACGCCGACGATACTGTTATATGTTATGCAGTGGACACTGATATGCAATTTAAGACGTCTTTACAGGAGGATTTCAGAATACTTCACGCATGGCTTGTGCGCAATTCATTGCTATTAAATTTAAATAAAACTAAAATACTTAGAATTAGCCTACAAAAGCAGCCAATTTCATTCAGTCAACCTTTTCACGACGTAGAATGTAATAACATTGATAACTGTAACTGTAAGCACATCGAAGAGGTTGTACACTTGAAATACCTTGGAATTACATTAGACGCTCAATTGAACTGGAACGTGAATATTAAAAATTTAAAGAAACATTTAGTTATAGCCTGTAGAAAGTTCTATTACTTGAGAAAACTGTGTCCTGATCATATTCTAACGATGCTATACTGCGCACTAGTAGAAAGTAGGTTACAGTATGGTATAACAATGTGGGGTGGTGCTTATTTCAACGCTATTAATCCATTAATTGTCGGCCAAAAGTTTATTATAAGAGTAATTAGCAAAAAACCAGCCCGTCATCATTCACTCGTTTTATTTAGAGCCAGAGAGATCTTACCCTTAAGGTACTTGTATTTTTACAGAGTTCTGGAAGTCTTTTATAGACAAAGCGGACAAAACCCCAACAATTACAATTACAGCCATCCTATGTTACGAACAGGAGGCGCCATTGTCCCTCCTAGACCAAGAAAAGAAAAGTTTAGAAGATTTTTCCTTTATGTGGCACCTCGTACTTTCAACTCTCTTCCTGTAGAAATTAAAAATAGCAACAGTTTGAACTGCTACAAACGTTCAGTTAAAGAGTGGTTATTAGAGAAGAATGACGTTGAATCACTATTTTAGAATATTGAAGGTATTAGCATTGCAATATAGTATTAATTCTATTATATACTTAGTTAATTAGTACTATTACTAGACCTTACGATGTATACATATAAAATTGTCAACCAACATAATTTACATTTGTCTTAATCTTGAGGAGCTCTGCACTGTCTTTTTATTATCTTAAATTAATTTACTTTATTTAATTTACTGAACCATACCAAATATAGTTTTATGTTTTATGTTATTGTAATTAGATCGACCCCACACAGTTTTACTCAGGGGTGGCATCCATTTTATTTATCATTATTGTAATAGTTTATACTCATTGTTTATTTTGTAGATTTGAAAAATAAAATTTCTTTCTTTCTTTCTTTCTATAGGTTTCATGCAATATCGCCGTTCAATCGAATTTTGAAAATTGTCATTTTTAATAATTGATGGATCATCATCATTTTTTGAAGGTTTACGTAAAATTTTGCGCTGATTCCGAATATGCAATCAGATTTTTGATATCTTCTTCCAATCCTTGAGAAAGGAACTTGCAAGAATGTAGCAACTATTAACAAAAGACGTCCGCAGCTACTGTGAATCGGTCTCGTTGCTCGAAGGTCCACTCTCGCACGCGCATCGTTTACATCTGTCTCTCCTTTCGCTGAATGGAGTATAGGTCTTTTTTAACATTTTGTATCCATTCTCCTCCATTGACAAGTGACGATAGGGTCACTACCTACTGTCCGACTTTCCATCTCTCCGAATATACCATTTGTCCGACTTTTGTACCTGTTGTCAAAAATTAAGTCAACTACGTATTTCCACTTGTCCGACTAACCATTTGCACGAATATACCACTTGTCCGACTACTACATGACGCGTTATAAGGCCAGAAACAACTTCTCCGAATATACCACTTGTCCGACTCGACTGTAGCGCATTCTAGCGGCAGAACTATCATGTCCCAGGCACTAGGTATAAGTACTCTAGCCTTTAATCAACGCCTTCTAGAGATACTTCTGCATTATCTATCGCCTATCTCTGTATGCTAAGCTAGAAAATTAAATAAAAATAGTTTTCGTCTTTTGAGGTTAGCTCTGTTGTTCAGCTATTAGATTAGATATTTGTCTATTAGCCAGTAAATTGAGAGTTAGTGATATTCGACTCAGATTTGGCAAATAAATTATTGATGTAAATCTCTTTGAGACTAGTATTATGCTATGCTACTAAATGCCATCACATTATAATAGCATTCATTATATTACGCCAATGAAGAACAGTACCAATGAAAAACTTCAATTTCAATGCCAAGTAGTCTTTTCCCCAATAACATTACACCAAATTATTTTTACCAAGTGTGGGAATAGAAAGAAAATGAACCTTGTGAACAGAGATTTATATGATATACTTTCTTCAAGGTATCTAGACTATGAGGTAGGCTATGTGTTTGAGGAATAGAAGGTATTCATGGTACTTTCATGGAACTATTGCTGTAACCGGTCAGGAACTATATAACTATGGAGTCTGTGTCCAGAACTATCGTTTTTTATGTACTTTGAAGTAGGATCCAACAAATTCACTGCTCACTATCCTAAAAATGAAAAGCACTTTTTAAATAGCTCAAAAATGGAGGAGAATGTCGATTCTGATGCTCTCTCACCACCCCAATTAAAGATTTTGATGACCTCATTAACGACCAACAATATAGTTATCAGGATATGCCTAGGGAACTTCTGATAGGGCTTCAAGATCCATATAATATATTGATTAACAGATGAACTTTTGGGAAAATTGAGTCTCATATTTAACTCATACCTCAAGAATTGAGAATCTAACACTTGATTTGTGTAATGTAAGTTTTATGCACAGTAGGCTATTGAACAATACAAATTTCACAATAATAAATTGTTGACTGTAAGTGCTGTGGTTCGTGAGCTAGGTTTTTATACATAAGAGACTCATGCAATAACTTAAACAAAACTTGGATGTATACAAGTATGGTCTGATACTCTACTCAGAATTCAAAGCAGCAAAGGTTTGATTTTTGTGAGCAAAACATTCCAATAATAACAAAACAGTTATCTCTTAATTTAATTGAATCTTAAACAAGATTTCATAACAGTTAATCATTCACAATGTGAAAAGGAGATGGATTAATACTCTATTTGAATTAAGATTTTGGTTTTAGAAATCTTCACTCTGAACAATATTTCAAATTTAACGGCAAACTCATGCTGATTGGTAATTGGCTGATTTCTCAAATCGCGTCATGCCAAAATATCTCAATGCCTTCTAGTGTTCATGTCACAAACCATTACCACAGTCATAATATACTCATTAATCCTATTTGACACTATTACAGCAGTTTCTAGTTATCAATTATTATAACGAAAAGTAAACATTTGATAGTGTGTGAAAAAATAAAAAAACATGATATTTTCGGTTAGGCGTGATAAACTACGCCGCTAGAATGCGCTACAGTCGAGTCGGACAAATGGTATAGTCGGACAAGTGGTATATTCGGGGAAGTGGTTTCTGAACTTATAAGATGTCATGTGATAGTCGGACAAGTGGTATATTCGGACAAATGGATTTTCGGTCAAGTGGTAACACGTACTTTTCTTATTTAATGACAAGTCGTAGAAAGTCGGACAAATGGTATATTCGGAGAAATGGATAGTCGGACAGATGGTGGCCCCCCGTGACGATACATAGTTTATAATTCTTTTTGTTAGTCTATTTAATAAAGATAATATTATTATTAGTATTGGCGATAGAACTCCCGAAGAGGAAGACGCTAAGTAATGTATGATTATTATTATTATTATTATCCACGTATAGGGCCTTTGGGATCACGATAAGCATTTTGGTTCTTCTTGCAGAGCTTCTAGTCTGCTTTCGTTTTTTCACTCATGTTTTTCTTTCTTCTGTCAATTCTGGTCGAGCCTTCTTCGGTCTGATCTCTGACGTCACTTCCCATTTATTTATTGCTTGTCTAAATTTGCCCCGGTTTATTATTATTATTATCATTATCATTATAACTTATTGAGTAATACAATCATTAAATCATTAAATAATATAAATGTAAGTATTTTAAATTTAAAAAACCTCATTATCAATTTTATTTCAACTTGTTTTGTTTGTTTTTTTTTTTGTATTGCAGACGAGTGTAGAAGGTTGAAGAAAGAACTGATGGACTTGATAGAGGAGGCTGGAAAACAAGTATCACAAGAAGCTGACATGAACAAAAAAGACTATGAAAGTAGGCTGCAAGTGATTACGTCACAAATGGAACTCTTGGAAAGGGTAGGTGTAATTTATGATGGGAAATCTATTTTATCTGTAAAAAATTAGCAAACGCAAGGGTATTCCCTCGAAAGAATCATACGCTTTTTATTAGAGAGGCTACGCAAGTGTATGCTAAAAAAATACGATAACCAGCTCGAAGTCACGACAAAAGAGCAAAATAACATCTACTTTACCACCATTCCACACTATGTGTTTGATTTTGCGATGATAAGTTTCTATAGAAAGTAACATTTCTATGGTCATAATTTAACTTGAACTATTTGTTATAGGATCGTGACAAGAAATCAAAACAAGTGGAGAATCTTCAAACAGAAATAACACGTTTAGAATCGCAGTTAGATGAGCTGAAGAAGAAATCGGTTTCAATTAGGAAATTTCGAGTGCTGGATCAACAACTGGAAGAAAGTGAGGCGAAAATACGCTTGCTCGAAAAAGAAAATCAATGGTTACGCGAATCACAACTGCACACTCAAGAAAGGTATGATCACTACTATTTACTAGGGATAGCCGTGAGCCGTAGCAGGTATCAATCAATCAATCAATCAATCAAATCATTTATTGCCAAATAACAAAGTAATTTTGTGAGACAACGTCAAATACAATATTATAATATATTATACACTTATTAAGTCATACTATTTGCATATAACTTATACATGTAATTATATGCAATACATTAAACATATCAAGTCACGAAGATACAAATAAAAGTGTACCATTAAATTACAATCATGTTGCAACACCACCCATCCATTCCAAAAATTCCTTGACATCATATATACATAGCTCATACAAAACCTTTTTCAAATATATCTTAAATTTGTTGGGTTCTAATAGTTTTGTCTCGTATGGTAACTTATTATACATTTTTTTGCCAAATTCATGAAAGTTCCTTAATGTTGAGTCAATCAGATTGAAAGATCGAAAGATTGAAAGATTGAGTCAATCAGATTCCTTGAGTCTGTTCAATCAGATTGCTTTGCCTTGTTTCATTTACTTATAACGTATGGAGTACCTTTTTGGGGAAATTCCACCGGTATGATTCACATTTTCAGGTTGCAGAAGTGGGCTATACGAGTGATGGTAGGGGAGACAATACGAACAAGTTGTCGCCCATATTTTAAACAGTTGCAGATTCTCCCTCTGCTTAGCCTTTTTATTTTTAAAAGTATTTGCCTCATTAAAAAAACTAAAATAACTTAATTAAAGGATCTATGATTTATAAATACGAAACAAAGCAAAGAGACTAAATAATAAGAGATCACAGCCATCGAACAACACTTTTCGCTAAGGGCGCCAAGAGCAGAAATGAATCTTTTTAATATATTACTTGCCCGTACCAGAACACTTCCATTTTGTAGATTTAAGATTGGGTTGAAAAAATAATAAGAATTTTGTTTTTACTCCATTCCGGAGTATATTAATCACTATGCCAACACAAATCATACACGACGATTTTAGAATTATAATAATTTTAATCTACATTGCTTATACATTTTTATCTCATATGATAGCGGGACTTTTTTTAGTAGAACATAATATCTTTGGAAAATCCAGATACCCCTTCTCCTAGGAGGTCAGTGGACGCTGCCATATCTATCTAGAATATCTATCAGTTGAGTAACCCTCTCCTGGTCACTCTCTGTAAGGATGACCGATTGGATTGCCAGCAAAAAAGTCTGTTCTCTGCTGTAAAATCACTTCCCGGTGGTTCGAAACCCACCTAAAAATGTAGGCCACCATGTTTTCAATAACATGGCTCAAGCAGTGAGGTGAAACTACCCGTAAGGATTTCCCCACCAATAAAAGCCATACGCATTTACATTTTACTACTATCTACTTGTTTTCTGTGTGCTTACACTATCTGGAGAGTGCTTACACAGTGGAGCTTTGTTACTAGTCAAGAGTGATACGAGAGTGCTCTAGTTTGATCTAACGAGCCTTGGCGCAATTATCAGTAGTTACTGCACAGTGTACAATAAATAAAGGTTTAAATACCTGCGTATTGGTATCCAATTATTATAGTCACTATCGGTTTCAACCCTCTTATGGGGTCATCATCAGGTGGTTGTGGATGTTATTGTATCATCGCCGATTCCATAGGAGGGTTGAAACCGGTAGTGACTTTTTTTTTGGAGGATGAAGCCCACATAGGTCTGAGACCTGTGCGTGGGTAATGAGTTGGATGATGGTGATTGATGAGTTGGACCTACAGTTTTAGATGGGTTCCGAACCACCGGGAAGTGATTTTACAGCGGAGAACAATGTCTTTTTTGCTGGCCAATCTAATCGGTCACCGTTACGAACAGGACCTACGAGAACGCAGCTTATCTATCTGATTGAACAGATACCTGCTACGGCTCGCGGCTATCACTTCCCTTGAATTATTAGTGACTAATAATTGGATACCAAAACCATTTGATACCATTTGAATGAATTATTTGTCTCTCAAAAATTTATAATAAAAAGTATTTTGAATAAACCTAGATTATATCCTACAAACTTGATTTTCAGCGAATTTGATGTGATGACAATACGACAATTATATGTAAAAAATGTAATTAGCTATATAATAAAAAATAGACATCACTTCCCAATTGCTACAAATACTTTATTGAATCGCTACAGTTTAAAACCTACAGCCAACATTTACATAATATATAATACTAGCTGGCCCAACGCGCGTTGCTGCATTCTCATAAAAATTCTCCTTGATTTTATTATTCGCCACCTCCCGCTGAGGTTACATTTAAAATTAGGAAAGAAGTTACTCCTAGGGCTCTTCCAGCTGATCATAGAGGCTTCTTTGTTTTCTTAATCACCACCTCTGAATGAAGAAACATTTCAAATTTAAACCTCCTATGGGTAGAAGCTAGGTTTTTTATTTTATTATTCGCCACCTCCCGCTGAGGCTGCATTTCAAATTTCTAGCTGCATTGGTTAACAGATGTCATCAACCTAGCATAATTACATTTCATCATACCCAGTCGTATGTTTCCAACTGCATGGTAGCCTACATGCAAAGTGCAAAGTCTTTTGCTGTTCAAAGACAGCGTAAATAACGCCACTAAGGGGCCTGTCATATGATTAAAAACTGTTGACTTATATCAGCTGTTCCTTTAAGCTGTTTGGCTGGCAAGTTCAGTAGGTTAGGTCTATAAAATGGTTATCAGCTCCCCTATTGAAATTTATGGTCAGAAACCATCCCCAATATTCACACAACATATTCCCAAAGTTTCATGCCGATCTGTCAAGTAGTTTTGGAGTCTATAGGGAACACACATACATATAGACAGACATTCATTTTTATATATAGAGACTAATATTGAAACTATTAGGAGACAGCTGATATATGTAAGTACCAAAATCATAAACCAAATACCGGAGCATTTGGTTTTGAATCCGAAAATCACTAGGAAAGTTAAACTGGAAATAAAAAATTGGGACGTGAGTAATTACTTCTTCAATCTTTGATATGTTTGAATGGTTTTATTTTTCTTAATTGTTGTTGGCTTGTTATCTTCCGGAGCGTGTTTCAGTGTTGTTTGATTTGCTTTTGAACAGTGGACTCGCTTGCTTTTTCCTTCCTTCTGTACTTTATTAACATTTTTCTTCTTTAATTGACTTTCTCCCTTACTCATTCCAATTTCTTTCTCCATTTTCAAACTCCCCTTCCTTTTTCATCTACTATTTCACTTATCCTAATACATGGCTTTGCCATAGTTGAATAAGTATCGTTTTCCTGCACACCCCACAATGGAGCCACCTATTTGTAATTGTCTCTATGTTATTTTTATTTTGTTTTTTATATTTTGTATTTGCTTTTAGTGTGTTAAATAAATTGAAATTGAAAAACGCAGGTATGACCTTTATTTATATTTACTGGTATTCGGAGGCTAAAGAATTCAATATGTGTATAATAACTGTGTACATTAAAATACATGAGATTACTGTAGAAATGAGAATAAAATAGCAGAAGAAAAAAGAAAGAAGAATAGATGAAAGAAGAGAGAGAGAGAGAGAGAGAGGAAAAAGAATAAGAAAAAGGAAAGAGAATAAACGAGAAACCCAAAGTAACCCTGTCTAGCATGGACCGGTGAAGGTGAAGCACACAGTACGACCGCCAAACAAAACAAGGAACAATTCTTGACACATTAATTGCTTAAATTAACAAATAATTTCTTCTGTAAAACTAAAACCCAATTAATAACAAGCAAGAATAATATATTAGCATTCATCAAAATATTTTCTTTGATCTGTGTCTAAACAAATTTCACAGCATGTGCTACATTTCGCAACTAGGCTGTAGTAGCGCTGGGTGCATTCTCTTGGACACTCTTTGTAAGGGTGACCGATTAGATTGGCCAGCAAAAAGACACTGTTCTCTGCTGTAAAATCACTTCCTAATGGTTCAGAACCCACCTAAAACTGTAGGTCCTGCTCATCAATCACCATCATCCAACTCATTAACTACGCACAAGTCTCAAACCTATGTGGGTTTCATCCTCCAAAAAAAAAAACATTTTGAAGCTTCACTATGCAAGCACCCTTACACAGGAGTATTAAAACATTGTATTGCGCCTAGGGTGCTTGCACAGTGGAGCATGCAGTAATTGATTATAATCAATATCGAAAAATCAAACATATGCTTTGGAATGGCGTAAGACAATTGAAGCAACTTGAATACTACCATTTAACAGCATGTGTTTGATTTTGCGATGGTGATTATTCATCCTCTCGTTCTCCCCTGCTTTGTTAGCATTTTTCAAGAGTAAAACTTGTGGAAATTCGTGATTTTATAGATTTTGTTGTATAATTTTATAATCTTTACCTCTAGGTTCATTAATAATTATTTGTTGGTAATTGTTATAGGTATGAGAGAGAACTGAGTGCAGTGAATGCACGGCTAAGAGAGATGCAGCTGCATAATGATGAAATGAGCTGCAGCCTGCAGCAGACAGCCGAGCAGTGCGACAGTCTAGCTGCTCATAATCAACAGCTGCAGTCGCAAAGGTAGGCTACATTTCACTGTTAAGTTGGCAGAATGATAATTTAAAAACAGAATTTATTATTTTCGAATTTTCTTTGTTCAACTTAACTTCATCTCTATCCTCATATTATTGCTTTTCTTTGTAGTGGTGAAGGTGATATTGTGGAAGATATTCATAATAAATAATAAGACGAATTTGTCACAGCCACATTTATTAAAAATAGTGAGAAACTAGTCTCGGTTGTTAAACCATTATCAATCTCAAACAAACTCCGGAGTTTGTTCAATCAAACGGAGTTTGTTTGAGATTGATAATGGTGTAACAACCGAAACTAGTATCTCACTATTTTTAATAAATGCAGTTGTGACAACTTCGTCTCATTATTCATTAATTTCGAATACCTCAAAGTGCTATTAATTTATACTGGAGACTTCCGCAATGGCGGATATTGACAACAGCATTGAACAACTGATAAATTAAAAGCACTTTGAGGGATTGGAAATGAATAAAATCTGTTTAATTCTCTATATTTGTTAGTTTGTTAAATTGTCAGTTACTTCAAACTAACTATATTCTATTACTTGATTCCTCCAGCACAGCTAGCAGCGCGATTTTAATGTTGTGGGCAATTTTTATAACATAGTACAATCAAGATTATTAAATAATCTTGATTGTACTCTGTTATAAAAATTTTATACTTGTAGTACCGTACTGCAGAATAATTTTTACTTGTAAAATGGTAATTCCACCATTTATAAAATGTATTTTTCATACTCAGATACCAAAAGATATCATCTATATAATAATAGAAAGTAGAGGTGTGTTTGTGTGTTACCTTTTTGTCTCACCGATTTCACAAAAACGGCAACGATTTGAAACACTAAGTGTGGCACACAGCTTCCTCTAAACTCGATTCAGTGTACCTCGAAGCCCTATTATTTATTTTCCTTTCAGAATTTTAAAAATTAGTATTAAAAATTTCAAGATTCTACAGAATTGTTGTTGTTGTTATTGTTCTGTAATCATTGAGATCGTATGTAAGTCATAATTATTGTTGTCTTTCGTAGTTTCAAGAGAGCTTTTAGTAGCAAATAATTCTATTGGACCTAATAGGACCTAACCTAACCTAACCTATAATTATTGTTGTCTTTCGTAGTTTCAAGAGAGCTTTTAGTAGCAAATAATTCTATTGGACCTAATAGCACAGTGGACCTAATAGGACCTAACCTAACCTAACCTATAATAATTATTATTGTTGTCTTTCGTAGTTTCAAGAGAGCTTTTAGTAGCAAATAATTCTATTGGACCTAATAGCACAGTGGACCTAATAGGACCTAACCTAACCTAACCTATAATAATTATTATTGTTGTCTTTCATAGTTTCAAGAGAGCTTTTAGTAGCAAATAATTCTATTGGACCTAATAGGACAGTGGACCTAATAGGACCTAACCTAACCTAACCTAACCTATAATTATTGTTGTCTTTCATAGTTTCAAGAGAGCTTTTAGTAGCAAATAATTCTATTGGACCTAATAGCACAGTGGACCTAATAGGACCTAACCTAACCTAACCTATAATAATTATTATTGTTGTCTTTCGTAGTTTCAAGAGAGCTTTTAGTAGCAAATAATTCTATTGGACCTAATAGCACAGTGGACCTAATAGGACCTAACCTAACCTAACCTATAATTATTGTTGTCTTTCGTAGTTTCAAGAGAGCTTTTAGTAGCAAATAATTCTATTGGACCTAATAGCACAGTGGACCTAATAGGAACTAACCTAACCTAACCTGACCTGATAGCACAGTGCGTGGAGCACCTGCTCTTCATGCTTGGGGACTTGGGTTCAGATCACGGTACGGGAAAAATGTTGTCATTTACAGAAAAGTCAACTCTACCATATAAGTTAGGTTAGGTTAGAAAAATGTTGTCGTTCACAGAAAAGTCAACTCCACCAAATAAGCTTTCTGTTTCCAAAACCAACTTGGTTGGAATGATTTAATTTAGATCTTGAGCTATCTACTACATCATATCATGTGATGTAGCTCATTCTACTCATTTCACCAAGGCGCTTGAAATACATATAACACTGTTCAACTGAAAAAATCATTGGTGTACCACATTTGAAAATTTTTAATCTAAAAAAGGTAGAGGGGGCAAAAATTACTTCTTAACGGTACATCCGATCTTAAGCTGATAAATGCGGTCCAAATCCACGCACAGGTCTCAGACCTATGTGGGCTTCATCCTCAAATAAAAAAAAAAATAAATAAAAAATAAAAAATCCATACACCAAACATTCATTTTTAGTTGGATCAAGAGAATTGTAATGATTAAGCAACAAGCATAATACCTAATACCCTATTGCAAAGCACAGATAAAACATTTCGTTGTAAATATAATTGATAATTTAATGAACCTATCCTATTTTTTCGAACAGTCTCTTTCCAGTTACATAATATGCATGTCTGACGAGATGGCGCAATGTCATAGCATGGTCTTGATTTGACATCTCGAGTCTAGTTAACTACTGTACACCTTAAGCTGGGCATTCACGTTCCGATTTGCAGTACCACTTGCAGTCCAACCTTCAAGGTTGGATCCGAAAACGGAACGTGAATGGGCTTGTTGGATGGTTGGAATTGTAGATGGACGACTAGATGGACCACTAGAGGGACGACTTACGAATGTCGACGGTGTTGGAGCGTGTGTGGGGCAGTCGGATCAAAGTCGTCCATCTTATCTCAGTCAGTGCATGACCTTCGGGTAAGTTCGGGCAACATCGGGCAACTTCGGTTACATTTTTCGGCTCAAGAGCGACGTTCACAGCTGATTAGGAATAAAGTTGGATTGTAAGTAGGAGCGTGAGTGGAGTCGACTATCCATCTGCAAGTGGTACTGCAAGTTGGAACGTGAATGCCCAGCTTAATTAAGCTAATTAATTTATTAACTAAGCTAATCTATTAATGTATTTGTTTGCATAGGGATGCCAGTGAGTTGAGCCGGAGCAATATGGCGTCTCAAGTGAAAACTCTTCAAGCAAACAACACGCTGGCTGTGGAGCAACTGCAGCGCTTCATCAACACGCATCAGTCAATCATTAACAGGTGAGTTGATTATTGTCCAATCTACTAGCCACAACTCTTAATACATCAAATTCATAATTTACTGTTAAAACTAGCAATTGGTATTAAATTTTTTTGTTGTTTTATTCAGAAAGTAGAAGCAAATCGTTGCACATTTTTAGAAAACATGTAGTTATTTTAATTACCTACCTGTTAATTTTATAAAGGTGTATGTTGTCTTATTTTGTTTGGATATATTGTAGTGATCAACTCTTTAATTGCCACCTGAATTTGAAATCAATGAAGGAGCTTAGTTTCTCTTAGATGAACGATTTCTTATTTATTGTACAGTTGGTTTATTTATTTATTTATTTGATGAAATTATTACAATCAAGAAAAAGCTACAGGCATTTGCCCAAAACAGTTCAAATTACAAATTTGTCACATAAATACAACCAATAAAATGGTTGTATCATAATACGAAAAATATGATCAATAAATTTCTTTATCTACGACCATGTCATAATGTATACATTACAGTTTCACAATTGATGCCAAAACAGCTGTCTTTTCGAAATGCTTTTTGAAACCCGTTGCATAATGAGCTCATTATAGTACAGGTTCTACATTATAACACGGGTTCTGGACCAATCAGAAGCATTTTTGATGGAATCAATATCGTAATTCAATATTGTGAAACTATCAGCTGATTTCATCAAACTGCTACACCAGCTGTTTTAACCTAACAATCTACTATAACTTCTCGTATTTGAGATGAGAGGTTAGGTATCTCTGACAGTCACAGGTAAAATGAAATTGTTTTAATTAAATGTATACTAGTGGTCATAGATAGAATAGTGTATGCAACGATTTTGGCCATTAAAGCACTCGTGAGATATTTATAACACTCGCATTCGCTCGTGTTATAACTTACATCTAACTCGTGCCTTAATAAGGGTCAAAATAAAATCGTTGCATAAACTACTATAATCATCACTAGACTACACCAACAACCTCTGTGAAGTAGGATTCATTTGAGATTTGGCCATAGAGGCCAGTACAATCAAGCTCAAATTATTTTAGAAGATGGCACAATTCAATCATCTTCTATCTCGTGTTCTCTTCTGTCTCAAGTTCAAGTTTTGATACGATAGATAACATCATTGACATTGAAATAATGCAATCATTAGATTAGATAAGGCATCAGTTCTCTCCACCACTGATGAGTCTTGCCTTTTCTAGACTAATCACTAGACTAGACTAGTCTAGTCTTTTCTAGACTAGTCTAGTCTTTTCTAGACTAGTCTAGTCTTTTCTAGACTAGTCTAGTCTAGTCTTTTCTAGACTAGTCTAGTAAAACATCAAATGATGTTACTTTACATGTGTGATTATTTTATCTATCCAAAATATGTTGTTCTAGTGATAAAGTATTTGATAATATCCTTCAAAATTGAAATTTATTACCGGTAATTATTAGGTCATATTAGGTGACATTCATCCCATTCTTAACACAATAATCATCCCTGTTTCAAAATTATCAACTAGTAAATGATCTGTGTACTCTGCTATACCTCTTTTCTTATCTTAATTTTTTTGAGTGCTGAAATAATCGATATGATCCTTCAAAATTAAAATAATGCAACCATTAGATCTAGATCTAGATCCTTACCACCACTCATGAATCTTGATTTTACCAGAATAATCCTTAATAAATTTGTTGTTAAATGTTAAATTTTGTGTTGAATATTATTCAACAAATTCGTTTTAAACTACAGTTCATTTTTGATTCCGCCACGAATTAAGGCCGATTCACACTTATCGGGCACGGCAAGGCAAGGACTCTGCAATATATCGACCAATCAAGACATTGATGACGTCATGAAGCCATGTTTTGATTGGTCTAGACATTGCCGACTCCTTGCCTTGCCGTGCCCGATAAGTGTGAATCGGCCTTTATGAATTCATCATTGAAAAGATAGAAAACGAAATCTGGTAATTTTGAATGGAATTACAGGGACACTTCTATTGCGGATTATGCCCATATAAGTATGGAGACTTTAGCTTGAGTAAAATAATATTAGTAATTATTAAGATACTACTGGAGACTTGTGCGTGGGTAAAATAGTTTTAGTAATTATTAAGATACAACTAATCCATCGCAAAAAGTTAATATATAGAGGATATTATATAAATTTGAATAAATATCTTCTACGATGCCATTTTCTAATAAATGATTGATTTATGAGATAATATCTATTTGTCTTTTGTAGATGGAGAGAAGAGTACAAACTTCTTGCAACCAAATTCAGAACAAGATTGAAAGAAACCAAAAATCTTCTAAGAGTACAAAAGAAAACCAACAAGAAACTGATGAAAAAATTGGAATTTTTAAGAAGTAAATTGGAGTGAGTAAATCATTTTTTTATTTTTTTGGGAGGATGAAGCCCACATAGGTACGAGACCTGTGCGTGGGTAATGAGTTGGATGATGGTGATTGATGAGTTGGACCTACAGTTTTATGTGGGTTCCGAACCACCGGGAAGTGATTTTACAGCAGAGAACAGTGTCTTTTTGCTGGCCAGTCTAATTGGTCACCCTTACAAAGAGGGTTCAGGAGCACGCAGCTTATCTGATTAAACTTTCATTGCATCTTTCATAATGCATCCTAGCAGCATCATTGCTCGTAATTAGTTTATAGTTTTTATGGTTCTTGATTCTTTTTGAATACATTTACTCTAGAACATGGCATGCCATAGTGGGGTAGGATGATTTCCAAAATATATTTTTCATCTATTATATGTACCTTATTACCTGAATATAATTATTGAACCCCTTGGTTAAAAAAACTCTTTGTATTGTATATTGAAAAATGGAAATAAAATTATTATTTATTTATTTCCAATAACAGTGTTTAAGAAACAGGATTATAAACATTCAAGATTTGTTACGCAATGCAACATCGTTGAGGATATAAAAAAATTAAAAAAATCATCAATTCAAAATTCAAGTTCAATAGTTTGAAGAACACGATTCAAGATTCGAAATAGTTGCAAATATTTTACAGTAGTTGAATTCAAGATTATTAGAAAACATTTTAATATTTTCGAATTACTTTTGTTGATTGTGTGGAATTTTAATATTACAGTAGGCTACTCATTTTAATACCAAAGTATTTCAAGTATCATTCACAAAGTGAATTATTTATTAATTTATTTATATTTATCGTTATTTATATTATAGTCATTTATATTTATCAATTTATTCATTCATGCATAAAGCTCACAGAACACACCATGAAGAGGCTCTTCATGTGAGGCTCACTGATGCTCAGTCAGTGAGCTCACACCATGTGAGGCTCACTGACTATACGATGAGTGAGCCTATGAGCCTAAAATGAGTAGCCTACTATAATATTAAAATTTAATATTAAATTTTTAAATCTTATCAAGATACTGCATTAAGAAATTTTATAATTTGAGATCAAGGTAATTTAAAGAAAAAAACTAATCACCTTGATTGAAATGAGCTAAGTTTATAAAATTAAATTCGGTACATAAATAATAATAATAAGCGTATGGCTTTTAATGGTGGGGAGACCCTTACGGGTAGTTCCACCTCGCCGTTTGTGCCATGTTACGGGGAACATGTGGACCTACTATTTTAGGTGGGTTCCGAACCACCGGGTAAGTGATAATAAAGCTTGTAACATCAATATGATGTCATGTGAGTTGTACTGTTTGAGTTGCACTTTTTTTTGTTGTATTAATTTGAATTGTAAGTTGTATGTAATAAACACACACTATAAAGCGTAAAAACTCCGATATTTCTTATAACACCCAGTACTTAGCTATTTCGGTACATATATCGATCTTAAAGCCATAAAATAATCTTATTAGCAGCCGCAGTAGTGTAATGAGTTAGGGCGTTCACCTCTGATTGAAAAACACTCCTGCGGTCACGGGTTCGATTCCTGTTCAGTCTGGTAAATATGCTATTTTATCATTCATCTCATTACCCATGCACAAGTCTCATAATCAGAAAAAAACTCTTAGTTTATTGTTTTAAGAGTGGATACGGTAGTTGTCTTGAGTTTATTGTATGAAAGTTTATTGTATAAACGCAGTTAGAAATTCTAATGAGAATTTCACTGTATTAAATTAGATCTAGTAAGTTAGGATAGAACAAATTTGCTCATTAGTCTTGAGACTAGATAGCAATAGTATTCGTCAAAAAAAAAAAAAAAAAAAAAAAGTGGATATACAATGTGGAAATTTATAGTTATTTCAGTTTTCTTCGATTGATTTCAGTTAATTTTTATTAAACTTTTCAATTTCAGGCTGTTATCTGACTCGGAAAGCGATTCAATACAGGAAGGAGGTGACGTAGGTAAATAGGCCATACTTATTCCAGCATGCCAGTAGGTTTACACTTATACTTTTACAGATTTTCAAAATTCTAGTGACTTGAAAGTATGCATTCCAGTTCCCTTAGACTTGAAACTTCATATACAGGGTGTTTCGGAACTCTCTACCAATACTTCTAGGCAGTGTTTCTGGACCACTAACAAAAGTAAATATTGTAATAAAAATTTTCTAAAATCCCCAGTTACTCACACAGCCGCCATTTTGTTTTTTCACTCATTTTTTATTCGAACATCACTGAATATATAATTTTGAAATTTTACAAAACGCTTTATAACAATTTAAACAATCTTTAAA
This sequence comes from Conomelus anceps, assembly GCA_948455865.1. Taxonomy (NCBI): domain Eukaryota; kingdom Metazoa; phylum Arthropoda; class Insecta; order Hemiptera; family Delphacidae; genus Conomelus; species Conomelus anceps. The sequence goes on from OX418219.1 coordinate 71,777,456, forward strand.
AAATCAATCAAAATTTTCTGACATCAAAAAACAAAATGGCGGCGATTTAAAATCTTTGAACAGGATTAAATTAATAATGGCTGATATCAAAATTTGACTAGAATAACGTTTTTATATATTTTTATTGCAAATCCAACGATACCTCATTTTCCAAGATTGGCCAACAATTAACAGAGATATGCTACTTTTTAGGGTGTGCAGTGGTTGGAAGTGAAAAACTGCAACCCGTTCTCAACCACCGCACACCCTAAGAAATAGCATATCTTTGTTAATTGTTGGCCAATTTCGGAAAATGAGGTATCGTTGGATTTGCAATAAAAATATCTAAAAAACGTTATTCCAGTCAAATTTTGATATCATCAGCCATTATTAATTTAATCCTGTTCAAAGATTTTAAATGGCCGCCATTTTGTTTTTGGATGTCGGAAAATTTTGATTGATTTTTTAAAGATTGTTTAAATTGTTATAAAGCTTTTTGCAAAATTTCAAAATTATACATTCAGAGATGTTCCAATAAAAAAACAAGGGATTCTTGTTATCTGATGTAAATAAAATTGAGTCCATCACATCTGTTTCTCACGCCTTCCTATCGGACTCCCATCGACTCAGCAGATCAACAGTCGACTCCAGTCACTCAACAGAGTCGAGTCACTCAATTTTAATCACACCACCTATTGTCAAACCCATCTACGGTCATACCACTATTATTTGCCCATCTGCGGTCATACCACTCCGGGAAGTGATAGCCGCGAGCCGTAGCAGGTATCTGTTCAATCAGAGAGATAAGCTGCGTTCTCGTAGGTCCTGTTCGTAACGGTGACCGATTAGATTGGCCAGCAAAAAAGACTCTGTTCTCTGCTGTAAAATCACTTCCCGGTGGTTCGGAACCCACCTAAAACTGTAGGTCCAACTCATCAATCAGCATCATCCAACTCATTACCCCCACGCACAGGTCTCAGACCTATGTGGGCTTCATCCTCAAAAAAAAAATAATTTATGTATTTATTTATTATTATTAGACGTAAAACTCCCAAGGTGGAAGACGCTGAGTAAAGATGGTTCATTTTTTGGACTTGTTCTTCTTGTTTGCCCACCAGCTTTTCATTTTTTGTGCAAATTCTGCTTTTCTCTCTTCACTCCATTTTGTTCCAACTCTTGGAGGTTTTGTCTCTGGTATAACTTCCAATTTATAAAGTTTTTTTTTCTATTGTAAATTTCTTTGTTAGTTATTTTGGCCAGTACTAGGTATTTTTTAACATTTGGTACCCATTCTCCTCCATTGGCAAGTGACGCTACATAGTTTACAATTAATTATTCTTTTTGTTAGTTTATTGTCTGGAAGCCTCATGATATGACCATAAAATTTAAGGCGTCTTTTCCTCATATCTGTCTCTATATTAGAATATTCTTCAACTTTAGCCGTTCTCTGTAATCTATAAGATATCCGTTTTGTATTTATTTATTATATAGTATTAATAATGGTTCTATTTCTCTGTTCAAGGTTGCCCAGAACTAAAAGAAAGTGAGTTAGTCCAAGATTGCTGACCTGTCGTCTTTAGAAACCCATCTGTGATACGTTTTATTGTATATGAATAATACACCTGAACCATATTGGTTTTTGCATTCATGTTTTGTAAAATGTTCAATGAAATTTTTATTAAACAATATCAGTGCACTAATGATACGATTTATTTAGTCTACCTTAGAACCAGTAATATGGTCTTGGAGTTTAGGGTGCTTGCTCAGTGGAGCATTATCAAATACTCTGTGATAGTATTATAAAATCAAACACATGCTTTTAAATGGTGGTATTCATGCTGGTCACATCTGTCATAAACCAGTCCACACCATCGAAAAATCAAACACATGCTGTTAAATGGTAGTATTCACATTGCTCCAATATGTAATACGCCATTCCACACCATCACAAAAACAAACACATACTGTTAAATGGTAGTATTCACACAGCTCCAACCTATCATACACCGTTCCAAAGCATGTGTTTGTTTTTTCGGGTATTAGAAGCTCCACTGAGAAACAATAAATAATATTTAAATTGAATTAACAACGAGTGATTTTCTCAGTTCAAACATACAAACATTTATATCAAATAACAATAATAAATCCTATATCCTATTTATAGGTACATTAATTGAGTTCCTGGGAGCTTTACCGGTAACTGGTAAATGTTGCCGGTGGCGTCTGATTGGTCTATTCAAATTTTTTAACGTCTATAATTTTGAGTGCACCAATTACACGCCACCGGTAAAATTCACCAGTTACCGGTACAACTCCCTGGAATTCGAACATTGATGACAAATATAATATTAGTTTGTCACATATATTCATGCAAAGCTAATCGGAATGAATGTTTTCGGGCTTGTTGACTTCAATTTGCACTCAAATGTTCTTTTCAAGACATCCAAATCGAAAAGCTGAAGGAGGCTTTCCTGTAATTATTTTCACTTAATTATCTTTTTTCATCATTTTATGACTCATCCCAATCAGAATTATCTTCAGTTTCGGAATCTTTCAAAGATGGAAGCGGTTTTTCCATAAGTTTCAATATGGCAGGTTCGTTTCCATCTCGTTGACCGGAAATTCCCTGAAACAAAAGTATCAATTCACACATTCAGTTTTCCTGTAGTTCGTTGTCAAGGTATTTAAAACGTTCAGTTTTCCGTCTATTCTTCGTTCACATTTATTTGAATCACGATTTTGGGGTGGAGTTACGGAAAACTGAACATTTCAACCCGTCAGGGTAGTAAACACGTCAAGTTTTACGTCCGTTCTTAGTTCTTAACTATTTCCATCAAGATCTCAGGAAGAAATGAAGTAAAACTGACTCTCAACTCGAAAATCAAGGTTTTTTCAAGATTTTAGGCCATATTTATGAAACATTTGTCTCTTTACTCGAGGAACTTTTCAATGCCTTCATAATGGGGGAGTCCGGTCTCACAAGATGTCAAATTATCTTAAGATAGAAACTGCAAAACTTCAATAATGGAGGCATTTTAAGAGCCACTTAAGTCAAGATACACTGAAGGAACGTTCCTAAACACGAACATTAGACCCGAATTCAAAAACTTATCTTCAGGTTTCCTCAGCAGCTCAAGGCACACGAAAAGCATCTAGAGAATGGGCTTTTGAAGTCTCCCTCGAGGTGAGAAAGTTTCAAGGCCGGTACATAAATATGAGTCTACATCTTAAAAACTCCGGAGTACAAGCGATGAAACAGTATTTACATACAAAATATGCATTAACAATACAAACCTAGTTGAATAAATAAGTTCAATTTTACGGCCATCTCCGTTCACAGCTATTTGAACCACAATATAGAGAAAATTGAAAGTATTTAAATGATTGATGCGGTGGGTCGGAAACTGTATGTCCAACTCATCAATCACCATCATTTTTTTTTTTTTTTTTTTTTTTTTTTTGAGGATGAAGCCCACATAGGTCTGAGACCTGTGCGTGGGTAATGAGTTGGATGAGTTGGATCATCCAATTCATTACCCACGCACAGATCTCACACCTATGTGGGCTTCATCCTCCGAAAAAAAGATTAATCTACAGCTACGTTGTAAGAGGTTGGAAAGTGTTGCCATACAGATAACTTTATTCAGGTCTTGTCAAACCAGTTGCAAAATAAAGCTATTTCAACACCATTGTCAGTTTACAGTACAGGAGTCTGGACCAATCAGAACTCAGGATTTCTTCAAAACAGTGATGTTTAACATGACGAAATCCTTGATGAACAATCTAAGTTCAAAACTGACACTGTATTTCAATTTAATATATTGTCTTTACTCACTTACATTGGAGATACTGGAGGGATGCATTTCACTTCTGAAAAGCTGACGAAGCTTCTTTTCAGAAGTGAAATGCATACCTCCAGTACATCCAATATAAGTGAGTAAAGACAACATATTAAATTGAAATTCAAATACAAATACAAATAAAATATAGATTAAAATACAAATTTAAATTGAAATACATTGTCAGTTTTGATATCAGTGTCAAAGCATTCGGTCGAAGATCAATTCCTACTGGCGAACAAGTGTTTTCACTTATGCCAGTGGTTTTTTTCCACCTCTTGTGCCACATTTGATGAATATTTGTCATTGTTAAGTACTCACATATTCTAGTTATCAAATTATTTCATGTTATCAAGTTTTTTTCGAATATTTCTTATTATTTGATGTGCATATTCTTATAAATATATTCTATTCTGTTGTATTATGGTGTGGAAATAAATTTGAATTGAATTGAATTATAACTCGATTGGTTAGGACATTCTCCGCGAAAGAGGAGGTCCCGGGATCGTACCCCGGTGGTGGAAAGATATATATTTTTGGCTAATAGCAATCATCGAATTTCCGCTCAACTGTTTTCAATATCCGTTTACTAAAAGTGCTCTTGGTTCAGACCAAAAGTCTTCTGTTCATATTTGATAGAGTCAAAATGAGAAATCGAAATTTATTATCCCTAATATTGTACCTAATATTCCTAATATTTAGAATTGTAATTGAATACTAAAATATTGAGATCATTATCAAACAATCAGACGAAACAAATTAATAGTTTATAAAAGCAATATTATTTTATGTGGATAAGTACACAAGTAATGTAAGAGTTCAACTACTTTATTAGTCAAATACACAATAAAAACATATCAATCAGAAAATGAAAAAGTGCGAGTAAATCGCAAGTGACTCACCCGTCTCCTCATGGAAAGTTTAGCATGCAGATCGGCCATTAAATTGCCAGCCGGTGCTCTGGGTCCATCATCCTGTGAATTAATGAATAAAATTAATTGAGTTTCATTGACAAATAAGCTAAAATAATAGCAGACTAAATACAATTCAGAATATCCCTATAAAAATAATACAGGGATAGGGATAAATAATATACAGGGTTTTTCGGAACTCTCTACCAATACTTCTAGGCAGTGTTTCTGGACCACTAACAAAAGTAAATATCATAATAAAATTTTTCTAAAATCCCCAGATACTCACACAGCCGCCATTTTGTTTTTTCACTCATTATTTTTTTATTCGAACACCTCTGAATGTATAATTTTGAAATTTTGCATACAGCTTTATAACAATTTAAACAATCTTTAAAAAATCAATCAAAATTTTCTGACATCAAAAAACAAAATGGCGGCCATTTAAAATCTTTGAACAGGATTAAATTAATAATGGCTGATGATATCAAAATTTGACTAGAATAACGTGTCTTAGATATTTTTATTGCAAATTCAACGATACCTCATTTTTCAAGATTGGCCAACAATTAACAGAGATATGCTACTTCTTAGGGTGTGCGGTGGTTGGAAGCGAAAAACTGCAACCCGTTCTCAACCACCAAACACACTAAGAAGTAGCATATCTCTGTTAATTGTTAGCCAATCTTGGAAAATGAGGTATCGTTGGATTTGCAATGAAAATATCTAAAAAACGTTATTCTAGTCAAATTTTGATATCATTGGCCATTATTAATTTAATCCTGTTCAAAGATTTTAAATGGCTGCCATTTTGTTTTTTGATGTCGGAAAATTTTGATTAATTTTTTAAAGATTGTTTCAATTGTTATAAAGATGTTTGCAAAATTTCAAAATTATACATTCAGAGGTGCTCGATTAAAAAAATAATGAGTGAAAAAAACAAAATGGCGGCTGTGCGAGTAACTAGGGATTTTAGAAAAATGTTATTACAATATTTACTTTTGTTAGTGGTCCAGAAACACTTCCTAGAAGTATTGGTAGAGAGTTCCGAAACACCCTGTATATAAATAATAATATCCATGGGAAGTTATAACAGAGACAAAACCTCCAAGAGTTGGAACAAAATGGAGTGAAGAGAGAAAAGCCGAAGTCGCACAAAAAATGAAAAGCTGGTGGGCAAACAAGAAGAACAAGTCCAAAAAATGAACCATCTTTACTTAGCGTCTTCCACTTAGGGAGTTTTACTAATAATAATAATAATAATAATAATAATATCCCTATATAAATAATAATATCACCATCATCCAATTCATTACCCACGCACAGGTCTCAGACCTATGTGCGCTTCATCCTCCGGAAAAAATAATGTGTTGGTATTGTTAGCCTAATATTAATCATTAGATAAATTCTTTTCATTAGTATTCAAGGGTTCTATGGATGAAATAACTAATCTGTGATGCTTTCCATGACGAAATACTTGATGAACAATTTAATATTTAGACTGACACTGTATTTCTATTTAAATTATGATTTAATGCATTCCGCTGCCGAGGAGAAGGTTCATCAGCCTGCCACCAGGAGTCATATTTTGTTGAGGTTAGATTTATATAGGCTATTGGACGCCTCGCTTCTGATTGCATAGTTCCAAATATAAAAAATATATAGTCACTGTAAGGTAAGGATGAGCGTCATAATTGACCATTATGTAATTAAAAATTGCGTTAGATTTGAATTGTGTTTGATCATTGAGTAAGTTGGTTCTATCTTGTCTATGTTGTTTGAACATTTTAATATTGTTTGTGAATTCAGTTTGTGGCTTTTTTAAGTGTTTAAAACTTCTAAATCAGTTTGGATGTTTTTGTGAGGATGTTCAGTGTTGATTCAGTGGTCTACAAATGTAGTGCTTTGATGTCAATACCAATACCTGTAAAAAATGCCAATACCTTCAATTCAAAAACAAACATAATTTAAATGAAGATAGGGCTATAAACGTGTTTGTAAACGATAATCAATTAGACCAGGAAGAAAAAATTGCATTTCTAGGAGTTACGTTGGATAGACGATTGACCTGGACTCCATACATTGAGAAAATATGTAGTAAAATTTCATCTGGGGTATTTGTCCTGCGACAGCTCGCTAGATTGAATGACAAAAAGTTACTTTTTACAGCTTACCATGGGCTCTTACTGTCACATATTAGGTATGCTATCTTAGTATGGGGTAATTCATCAAAACAAAATCTTGATAGGGTGTTTAAGATCCAAAAGAAAGCGGTTAGGTGTATAGAAAGAGTAAATAGATTAGATTCATGTAGGCCGTTGTTCAAGAGACTTGGTCTCCTAACTGTACCCTGCTTATATGTGTATGAAGCTACTTTATATGTAAAAACGAATGATATTAACCAAAATCTTGATGTACATGATTATAATACAAGACGCCGAGGAGATTATCACTTGGTGAGTCACAATAGTAGCTTATTCAAACAAAAACCTAGTTATATTGGTAGGAAATTCTACAACAAGCTACCGCAGTTTTTGAAGAGTCTTGAAAATATAGAAATATTTAAAAAACAATTGAAGAAATATTTAGTTGATAAAGCTTTTTATAGTGTACAAGAGTTCCTTTCACATCAAAATTAAGCCTCACCTCAACTAATTGGAAGTAATTATGGTATCTAGTGTATTATATTGTTGATCTGACTTGTCTTATACTCCTTAACTGGAGTCTCCAAGACGTAAAAAAAAAAAATGTATTCTTTGTATCATTTATTGAATACCTGTTTCTCTTATGTAGTAGTATTTGGGGCATGTGTTCAATTTATATATATACCTGGTTTGTTGGATTTTTGAATCGTATGGTTTTTTTTTGTTTAACGTAGTTTGTTGTTCTGAATGCTGTTCTTAAATCCATATTTTTGGAAGATGTGTGATTTTTTGTTTGAGTATGTAAGTGTGACATATTTATTTTGGTTTTTTTCCTTTTATTCAGGATTCTGTCTATTATATTGGTGTTGTATACGTATTGTTGTGCTA